>CM026219.1:20769657-20872192 GCA_014839995.1 Xenentodon cancila
GGGTTTGTGGCACCACAAGCAGCAGTCCTGGTGAGGTCTCAGATGCTGTGTCCCAGGAATCGTCCCTGTGAAGGAAGGAAGTCTCTGATTGGCTTCCGCTCTTTTAGGCAGTAATCGTCTGTCCTCAGCAGAGACGACCCAGAATGGGTTTTATGCCCCACAAATGTGACTTGTTGCTGCACAAACTGGAGTCCTGACAAACTGGCTTCATGGTCCTCTGGAGCCAGGACTTTTAAAAGTGTTATTGTGTCGGCTTCAAACTTTCTCACACTGCCTCACACTGTCTCACACTGTCTCACACTGTCTCACACTGCCTCACACTGCTTCACACTGTCTCACACTGCTTCACACTGTCTCACACTGCTTCACACTGTCTCACACTGCCTCACACTGTCTCACACTGCCTCACACTGTCTCACACTGTCTCACACTGTCTCACACTGCTTCACACTGTCTCACACTGCTTCACACTGTCTCACACTGCCTCACACTGTCTCACACTGCTTCACACTGTCTCACACTGTCTCACACTGTCTCACACTGCCTCACACTGTGTCACACTGTCTCACACTGCCTCACACTGCCTCACACTGTCTCACAGTGTCTCACACTGTCTCACACTGCCTCACACTGCCTCACACTGTCTCACACTGTCTCACACTGCCTCACACTGCCTCACTTTGCCTCATACTGTCTCACACTGCCTCACACTGCCTCACACTGTTTCACACTGTCTCACACTGTCTCACACTGCCTCACACTGCCTCACACTGTCTCACACTGTCTCACACTGTTTCACACTGTCTCACACTGTCTCACACTGCCTCACACTGTCTCACACTGTTTCACACTGTCTCACACTGTCTCACACTGCCTCACACTGTCTCACACTGTCTCACACTGTTTCACACTGCCTCACACTGCCTCACACTGTTTCACACTGTCTCACACTGTCTCACACTGTCTCACACTGTCTCACAGTGTCTCACACTGTTTCACACTGTCTCACACTGTCTCACACTGCTTCACACTGTCTCACACTGTCTCACACTGTCTCACAGTGTCTCACACTGTCTCACACTGTCTCACACTGTCTCACAGTGTCTCACACTGTTTCACACTGTCTCACACTGTCTCACACTGCCTCACACTGTCTCACACTGTTTCACACTGTCTCACACTGTCTCACACTGCCTCACACTGTCTCACACTGTCTCACACTGTTTCACACTGCCTCACACTGCCTCACACTGTTTCACACTGTCTCACACTGTCTCACACTGTCTCACACTGCCTCACACTGTCTCACACTGTTTCACACTGTCTCACACTGTCTCCCACTGCCTCACACTGTCTCACACTGTCTCACACTGTTTCACACTGCCTCACACTGCCTCACACTGTTTCACACTGTCTCACACTGTCTCACACTGTCTCACACTGTCTCACACTGCCTCACACTGTCTCACACTGTCTCACACTGCCTCACACTGCCTCACTTTGCCTCATACTGTCTCATACTGTCTCACACTCCCTCACACATCATGTCCTGCAGGAATGCAGTACCAGGAGTCAACACCAGAGGGCCCAGACGTCTTCTCAAAGCAGCATGGCAGATGGTAGTTGACTCACAGTAACCTTGACGTAGAAGACTGAGAGTCCAAGTTCACCTTCAAAATGAAAAGCAAACCAAAACTGATTATCAGAACCACAGACACACTGAAAAGGTCATAAGAGCATATAAACGGGTAAAATAATTATATGAACTATATGAGTGCAATTAATTTATTTAAAGAAGTAGTTCAGTCCTAAAATGACAGAACAAATTTTGTGTTGTTAGTTTGTGTTGTTTGGTTGAGACGATGAAAACAGAAAAGTGACAGTAAATGTGATAAATGCTGCGTCAGATACATCGAGTTGTAAATACTAACTATACTAAATACTAACTGCTATTTAACGACAACAGCAACCAGCTGCTGCTGCAGCGGAGCCGCTGACGTCACTACAGGACACAGATCTGCAGCTCTTATTATTATTATTATCATTATTACAGAAACACCAACACAAAGTAAGCAGTTACGATGCTAATAATAATACTAGAAACCCAATAAATCTCCACACAACCAGAGAGAAACAGAAGGTTTATCCGTGAACACGTACACGCCGTCTGCTGTCTGCATGTTTGATTTACATGTAGTTTGTTAAAATAATATGTTTTGAGGAGTGTGCTGGTGCCGTAAACATACTTTTATATTTTAAAACTTCAGGGCATAATAGTTAATAAATATAACAGAAAAAAAAGAAACAGTTAGTTGTGATATCAGTCCCCCTAAAACCCACTGGGACACACCTTCTGCATCTTCTTCTCTTTTCCAGTAAGAGGGACCAGACCTGTCCCTGGACCATAAAGACCTGAATGTGGAGTATGAGGGTGTCGATCCCTCTACCTCTTACATATTCAGAGAGCGCTCCACCATTTGTGTAAATTCCCTGAAACAAACAGCCTCCATCCTACTGATGTTCACCATCCAGGAGTTACAGACATTTGAAGCATAGCAGCCATATTTTCAGGAGCTCCAAAGTATTTGGACAGTTGACAGACAAGAGTGTAGTTGTCCAGTTGTCCTCTGTTCTCCGGTTTGTTCAGGATCAATGAAGCGGATCAAAGGTCTGGACTTGATTCCAGGTATTGAGTTGGTATTTTGCAGCTGCTTGACTGAAGCTACCAACATGAAGTCCAAGAGGATTTCTGTTATGATAGTAATTGAATATAAACATTCAATCTGGTGTATTTTTGTATGCGCTGCAGGATGATCTAATATTGTTTATAACACGTTCACATTTAGATTGCTGGATTTGCGTTCCTACATTTTCAAATTCATGCAATAATAAATTTGAAAGTATGGTGGACAGTATCGCTGCCTGTCACGCAGAAGACTGGGGTTCGATTCCCCGCTGGAGAGACCACATGTTTTGTACAATGGTTCCTGGATGATCCACACCTGTGAACAATGTCATTTAAGATTGTTTTGTCATGTTCTGGTCTCTGGAAAGCGCCTAGGCACAACTTGTGTTGTAATAGACGCTATATAAAATTGGATTGACTGAATTCAATAATGGCTTATACAGGAGCATCCACGAGCAACTAAAGAAAAACATAACCAAAATACAAATATGCCTTGCATCAACTATTTTTTTC
The DNA here is from genome assembly GCA_014839995.1 of Xenentodon cancila. Taxonomy (NCBI): domain Eukaryota; kingdom Metazoa; phylum Chordata; class Actinopteri; order Beloniformes; family Belonidae; genus Xenentodon; species Xenentodon cancila. Next base: position 20,772,857 of record CM026219.1, read on the forward strand.
TGCAACAGTGACAAAAAGTCCTGCACCAGTGCTCCTTCATCATTTTAGTATCTTCGGTTTAAACTAGTCTGGTTGCTGCTCCGCCTTGTCACATGCTTCATTTCTCTATGTGCTTTTCAGGCAGGTCTTTCACGCACACATCAAGCTGACTAATGGTTTTAACACCCCAAACTTCAAATAAACCAAAACTGAATCCGACTGCATCCATCAGCTCTTTCATCCCCATCCACCAACTTCAGAAAGTGAAAGAAACAAACACAAAAATGACAAGCCAAGGCAGGTGTTTTTGTTGATCACAATTCAATAAGAAGACCAGTCAAAGTGCTTTGCAGATGCAATAAATCATCACATAGTAGAAATAAAATGCATGTTTTATGTTTAAACAAAGAATCAGTAAAATAAAACAAAAGGGAGATAAACTACATTTTGTACCAAAACACACTCAATATTTTGGTATTTATCCAGGACCAGACCAGATGGGACTCCAACCCAAGTCGAGTTTACAAGGATGAAACCTGAGGGACTCCAACCCAAACACAATTTACAGGATTCAAACATGACGACGTTTTGAAACTCAAGCTTAACAGTACCAGTGCAGAAAAGAGTTTAAAAGCAGCAATTAAAGACAAAACAGCGTGTGAGCCGCTGGCAGGACGTCGGGACTTGGACAGCAGACTCACCAGGACCACAGAGCATCCCAGATTCCAGCCTCGGATCCACCACAAGAGCCTTTAATTCCAGTTTAACATCCTTCCTCTGGACCTTCAGGTCAAAGTGTCTACGGTCTGCAGCAGATCAAGTTGGAGGAGAATCTGAATCTAAACTGTTGCGCCGGCACAGCAGAAATGTGATTTTACCGTGACATGGAGAGAAACTGTTACCGTCATCAATGACTGGGACCTGAGCGTGTGGACTGACGGCAAACAGAGAAGCTGAAACATCAGTCTTCACATCAGGAGTCATCAGGAGCCCAGGCAGCCTCTGCTGGGCTGCTGGAGATCCAACTTCAACTGGAACTTTGCTGTCATTTGACTTTGTTAGATGACACTTGGAAGTAGTACGACTATCGTATCCTCCCTGGACACCAGGTACAAATAAGTCAACTTCTGCATCAGTAGCAGCACAAACCCCTCTGGTCATGTAGGATCCAGACCATCCAGACTTTTACTTTTACACTTGCTGTCTTTCACACTGCTTCCTGAGACCTCGAGGACCTCCATTCACCTGAACAGCTGTTATCTCCACTACAAACACAAATCTCTCTTTCCTTTTCTTTATTTCCTCCTCTTTCTGGTCCAGTTTATGTTTTTGTTTAAGTCATCTCTGAATCAGAAAAGCAGCTGTTTTAGCCTCTGCTGAGACCCAAGATGGTGAAGAAGAGGACTTTGATGTTCTTGAAATCCCAGTTTTTGACCTAAAATTTCTTTTCCAACATTTGAGATGTTGTCATTTGTCTGAGAAACATCATGCACTACTCCAAACAAGGCGTTATCCTTGATAAGTGTTTTGAGGTAAACATCTGGTTACATTTCATGAATCTCTGAGAAAGTCAGTGATCTCTGCAGGTCCATCCAGATAATGTAGTTGATGTCAGGATGATCCCAGCATGGAAACGTTCAACTGGACTGAATTCCTTTCCAGGGATTGGATGTAGCAGAAGAAACTGATAAATGGTTGGGGTTTAGGTTAAGACCACAAACACCCAGAGAGACGTCTTCTTATGTCTCTGTGGCGCAATGGGTGAGCGCGTTCGGCTGTTAACTGAAAGGTTGGTGGTTCAAGCCCACCCAGGGACGAGATCCTCTTCTTTCTTCCATTAAATTAGTAGCATTCTTCACTTTAACCATGTTGCTTGAATGTCTTATCAGCACCTTTGTGGAACATTAAACCAGGGTTATCGTCAGTGTTTCTGTGTGTGCATACTTACACCTTCTCCTGGTTCTTATGTTACACTTGGATCTTTCTCAGGAAACTTTTTTTTATTTTTTGGCCCTTGTTTGCACATATATTAATGGTTGACTAGAAATGGAAAGAGAAAGAAAGAGAGAAGAGACAGTGGTGGTGCAGTCTGGTGTCTGTGTTGTAATGTGTGTTAAAACGAGTTTATAATGTTCTTGTTTAAAGAGTAGAAACAAAGAATCAATTGTGAGCTTCTCTACAACAATTTTTGTCTGGTTTCCTGTGGAGAATACAGTCTTGCTTCATTTTGCACCAATGCAGCCCTTTCACCCCTCTCTGCATGCAGGGTCCTGGACTCTCTGGTGAAACCATCAGGATTTGCTTTCTAGAAAGGCTTCCAGTTTGATTGCCAATGTTGAGATTACACTTGATCCCTTTCTGGAATTGACGATGGTTGCTCATTTCTAAATCGTGTCCTTAAAATACAACTTATACAAGTGGCATTAAATCTGCAAACTTCCTCTCAGTCTGTGTGTGTGTGACTGGTACAGATGCAGGCAATTTTTCTATGACATATGTAACATGCAACAGAAATGCTGTGATGTCATAAAGAGGAGAACATTCTACATTTGAACATTCTAAAATCTGGTAACATTCCATGTTTCCATGGGTTTCACATGCATAATGTCTTTCTATTTTTTTCAGCCTGTGTCTGATTTCAAGCTTTTATTTGTCACACAACAGGACATTTATCCACTTCACCTCAGTTAACAGTAAATTGGCTCATTTCCTATTTATTAAACATGACTACGTTTTTTCAGCTGACCATTTATCAACATGTTAGTACCATCAAACTGAAAAAAAGAGTTCATCTTTTGAAAGTATAATGAAATATCTCAGTTTTGACATCTACGTAATGATTTATTAATTCATTTCCAATTAAATGAAGCATTTAAATGATTGACATTGTGATTTAATTTACATGTGCACAGCAGCCCAGCATACATACAAATGGAGTTGTAATCTATTGTAAAATAACTTATTTAAAGGGTTTGAAACGTACGTTTCTTTTTTTTTTTTCCCGTTGTTTGCACATATATTAATGGTTTATACCAAATTTGTAGGACCCAAAAGAGATATATATATATATATATATATATATATATATATATATATATATATATATATATATATATATATATATATATATATATATATATATGCATTTTAATCTGTAATCAAGGGGGGGTTTTTTTGTTTTTTTTGTGTGTGTGTGTATGTGTGTACAGGTGTGTGTGTATGTGTGTACAGGTGTGTGCAGATGTGAACCCTTCACCGGCCCTAATGACAGTCTAACTATTTTTTTATTGATCCCTAGGTAAGATGAGGAAAATGAAAAAGTAAAAATAAGTAAATAAGTAACTAAATTCTGCCAAAAAGGGCTAAAATCACCGGGAGAGAAATTAGGAATACACTTTTCGTCAAACTCATTTTGACAGGTGCCCTTTGACCCCTGACCCCAATTACTTTGAGCTGACGCAGCAATTCAACAAACTTTAAACTTAATATAAACTTAATATAAATTTTAATAAGAAAATGACTCTGTAAAACCACCGATCGCAGGATGAAGACTTGGATTTTCAGAGCGCGCTGAACTTAGTTCCGGTCATTGGAGGTTCTTCAGGCTCTGCAGACCCTAACGCTTCGTGCATTTTTGATCACTTTGCCCTCAATGGTACAGTGTCATTTTCTGCTTCTTCTTCTACTTCTTCCAAGTTGTCCTGAACCAGCATCGTCAGTCTGAGCACGGACCAGTCGTTGGAAGTTAATGCCGCCGACATCAACAAGCATCCGGATGGATCCGCACCGTCTCGCTGGTACATCCATAGCTCCCCCTGCTGGTACACGAAGACGTAGCAGGAATGTCCGGATCGTCCGCCCTCGTCAAAAAACCACTCTCTTTGAAGTTCTCCTTTGGGGGGAGCTTGTAGACGGCAGAGATACTTTATCTGTTTCTTGGGAGTTTTGGACGCCTCTTTTTGCTGCTCAACAATCTTGGTGAGTGAAATAGCTGTTTTACAAATGAGCGGCAAGTCCCGCCTGGATGCAGAAACCACCTGACTAGCTGGAGACGCGTCCCTGGTTTGTCTCTCGGTGTTTCAAAAAGAAAAATAGTCGTTGTAAAGCTTCCTCAGATTTGCTAGACTCATGTCATGTTTCCTCTGTTATATTAAATCTATATAAAGTTTATATAAAGTTTATATTAAGTTTATATAAAGTTTATATTAAATCTATATACAGTTTATATAAAGTTTATATTAAGTTTATATAAAGTTTATATTAAATCTATATAAAATTTATATAAAGCTTATATTAAGTTTATATAAAGTTTATATAAAGTTTATGTTGAATTGCTCAGGGGTCAAAGGGCACCTGTCAAAATGAGTTTGAGGAAAAGTGTATTCCTCTTCTCTCTTGCCTTCACCTGTCTGTATGGATGTCTGTTGGATATTTGCTGACATCCTGACCTGCAGTCCTCATCCCTGTGGATCACCAACTATCCAAATATCACCCAGATACACAGAAGTCTTATCGGTCTACTGCTGATAGATAATTTTACTATTGTATCCTGTCTTGTACCTTTGACGGTGTGTCTCTATGTCTCTATTCTTTCTTTACTTCCTGTTCTACCCGGCTGGTCTTCGGCAGGAGGGTCCCCCCTTATGATCCAGGTCCTGATCCAGGTTTCTCCCCTCTTAAAGGGGAGTTTTTCCTGCCACTGTTTGGCTTAAGGTTCTTTTTCCACTAGGGAAGTTTTTACCTGCCGTTGTTTATGTAATAATTGCTCAGGGGGTCATGTTCTGGTCTCTGGAAAACGCGTAAAAATAACTTGCGTTGTAATAAACACTATATAAATAAAATTGATATGCTTCGACAAGCTTGGAAATTGAGTCATTTAAGTCCTCAACAGTTTCTTTGCACTGTTTCAGCTCCTCTTCAGAGGCTCGTCGAAGCTGATGCTCATCTTTCAGAAGCATTTTCACCTCTTTGATTGTATCATCTTTTAAGATGCTGTCCCTCTCAGCTGCAAGTCTCTTCTCTTTTTCTTGAGAGAGAATATTATCTTGTTGCTGCAGCTGCTTTCTCAAGTCTTCAATTTCTTGTTTCAGGAACCTGTCATTCTCAGCTGCAGTGTTCCTCTCCCGTTCTTCAGAGAGGAAGCTTTTCCTTTTCTGCAGCGTGTCTCTGACATCAGACTTCTCTCCCTGATACCTTTTAAAATCAACGTGACGATTCACAGAGTTCATCTGCTTGTTGTCAAAATCACGTGTCTGTCTTGGGCCTCTTTCATAATCCTGGGATGTGAAGTTCCTCTTCCTGTACTCTGATGGATGAGGTGCAGGTGCTTTGTAGTGTGTCCAATCTTTCTGGACGTATCCTGAACAGGGAGTCCTGTAGGCATCAGAGTGTTGGAGGCGATTATATTTCCTCTGACTATTCCCTGAGTAGGGAGTCACATAGGCCTCAGAGTTTGTCCTCTCCTTCTTTACACATTGTGGACGAGGAGCTGCGTAGGCAGCAGAGGCCGAGGATCCATCAGTGTCAGAGCCGTGATTTCCTGAGGTTGGTCTTTCAGGTTCTTCATTGACGGAGACGTTGAAGTGCTTTCTTGGTAGATGCAGCCATTGTCTTCATACGGGTAGATAACGATCCCGTCAGGCTCATTGCCATCTTCTTCAATCATGTCGCTCCACAGAAGCTTTCCTGAAGAAGTTTCACTTTCACTCATGGTGCTTGTTAAGATGGTATTTGTTGTGGAAAATGTTCAACCGTTTTCTTTCTCTTGCAATGTGCAAAAAAGGTTTGTCGTAACGCTGGAGATGCTCTCGAACTGTGTTTCAACAGGAACTCTCAAACATCTGCTGTACAGGAGCTGGGTCAACTGTTTAATACTGTGGGGTGATGTTCTGTCCTTTATGACATCATAGAGAACTGGGGTCAGATGTCTTCTTGTCTTCTAAATCAACATTCCGTATGAACGTTTAAATCTCGAGACTTTCTTGATGTTTGTTATCTGCATGAACCAAATAGGTTTCATAAGATTTGAAGTGACAAAGACTGAGACCGTGCTGGGACATTTTTATGCATAATGTCATGTCATCAACTACAGTTTGAGGTTATTTCAGTGAGCATTGTGGGTTTAGTTTCTTTGATTGAAGGATCAACACATTTCTCCGTGTGTGAATCTGTGATCTGGTGTTCACATTATTTTGTATTTGTTCTTTTTTACGTGACTGAAAGATGGAAATGATACTTTGAAGGGTGTAAAGCTGCAGGATGAGCATGTAGGACAGTTAGATCATGTGGTTTATACTCTTTGGTGGCTCGCCCATCACTTCATCCAGTCGTCCACACCATCATCCGTTTTCTCCTCCTGCTTTCTAAAGGTCGGGGTGATGAGAGGGCTCCAGCCCGTCTCAGCTGTTATCAGGTGAGCGGCGTGGAGCACCTCGGTCCATCACAGGGCCGCACAAACCACCACAACCAGCCACCCCAGCTCCCACTCACTCCCACAGCTGATGAGGACGTTGATGTAGAATTCCTTGACTGGAAAAACTCGGCTTGTTTTCACAGTTTTCGAGCATTTTTGTTGACAATCAGAGAATCCTGCTGAATTCAGCAGCTAAAATAAAAAATCATCTTCAACAGGTACAACAACAAGCATTATACATTTTTAAACAGTTTGGCAACAAGAAGAAGCTTTTGAGACATTTGAGGGCAGTGAATGTCTGGACAGAGAAGGTGTACGGTTTAAGATGGAATTACAAGAAATCATGAGTGTTAAAGAGGAAAATCCAACATTAAACATGGAAGGTGACCTCATGTTTCTCCTGTCCAACATTTGCATTAAACTGAGCCTGGTCTCTCCTCGCCAGGCGCTCTTATAACATCACAACTGGATCGATACGAGCAAAATGTTTGACCTGCTGACCTGGGAAACAACATACAGTTTACAACAGACTTACTGACCTACGGGTGGGATGGGGGGTCACTGGTTTACATGGGACCTAAATGACTCCCAAGAATGACCGGTCCAACAACATCCTAACATGTTTGGTTTTTCCTGTTCTTCCCAGAATGTGGACGTCTACTGTCCTCAATGTCCCAACAGCAGCTTTAATGGCTGAAACATCCCGCCAGTCTGTTGGGAATGAAGCATCATTGAAATGTTTTCAGGAGCAGAGAAAAAGAGTCCAGTTGTCTTGTTTTTCAGAGCGTTGGACAATAAACCGAATGGTCCTGTTTGACGGCGTCTGGGAGGCAGTTTAAGTTCCCAGAAGAAGCTCCTGCAGCCGCGGGGAGAAAGTCCCCGTCACAGTCATGATGGTTTCTGGGTAGTGATGGACGGGAGAAGAAGCAGCACATCTGATGTGAGGAGATGTTCGGAGCGCCGTTGAACGTTCTCTCAACACAGTTTTAATACATCGTCCAAATATCATGTTTAATTCACTGATTTGACTTTTGTTCATGTAATTCTTTATCTTTAGCTGCACCTTGTCATAAAGGTTAAGATAATCATACTGATAATAAAGAAGGAAATGTTGCTTTAATACTTATATTTATAAATCTAAATACCTTCACATTTCTACATCAAGTAAATTTCAAGCATACTTGTTCAACATTTTATTAATATAATGACATGTGAAGGATAAATCCACATTCAAAAGTGGTCACAGAAGCACTTTGAACAAGAAAACCTGTCTTCTATCATGATGTCCTATAATACATCATCTGTCCTCGTTTACTTCTTCCAAGTCATTTGTAACTGATGACTGAACCAGCAGCGTTGTGTTTTGAGTTGTCATTCAACTCTGGAAAGACAGCGCCACCTTCCAGCAGCACACTGCACTGGGAATACCGGGAATACTGGAGAGAGGAGTGAGTGGCTGCTTTTCTGTGGAAACCCACATTAAAACCCAGGTTACAAACCGGTGACAAAAGCACTTTCAGACAAAAAACACACCTGATAATGTTATGACATCATAAACGGCACATCGTCTCCTCATCACCTGCTTTCTAGTCAGATCGTCTCTGAGCTGTCCTCCGTGTCGGGATTTTTCATTCCAGTTATCCTTAAAGTGGGTGCAAACTTCTGCCGCTGTCCTGCAGATGAACTGACTGATGTCCAGCTCTCAAACAAATCAAACTGGATCTGAATCTTTCACAGTTTTGACACAGACGCTCAAGTTTTAGGATGCAGGAGTTTAGAAAAAGAAGTTACCAACAATACCTGGCATGTTGAGACCTGCAGTTATTGAGTTCAACAGTACAGACTAATTTCATCTTTAGATAACAAAGAAAAAACAAACGTGCAAAGTAAAACATGTTTTGGTGGTTAAGGTGCAGATGCCATGTGTCAGTATTAAAGTCACGTGTCTGAGAAAACACAAGTCCCACAAGTGGGTCTCGTATCCTGGTGAGAAGTGACCTCCACGTTCCCTCATCTGGTCCCTCTCACCACACGTGGACTGTAAGTGCTCGTGATGAGGAGCATCTCCATGTGTTGGTGTCAGCTGTGTGTGGAGCAACACCGACTTTGAAGCTCAACACTGTTTAAACTACCCACAAAGAGCTTTTAGATTCCATCAAGTGTCTGCATGTTGTTGCTCGAGTGGAAACAGAGACCCAGTAGTATTCCCACCAGGGAACCAGGATGTAACGTATCTCTGTTAATGCTCCAGCAGTGAATGCTCTGCAATTACGACTCGTCACAACTAAAAGCCTGAAGATCTGATCCAGTCTTTCCATTTCTGTTTCTGTCTCTCAACACCTCTGCTGCCCCAGGCTGCCTCTGAGAGATTAAAAAGCCTCCAGGTAGTAAAACTGGACCTGGCTAGTATCATGATGGAAACACACTCGAGCTGATTTGAGCAGAGTCGCCACTAAACACAAGTGTGACGTTAATAAAAATGGTCCAACGTGACTGAAGAGACCTTCTGGCAATGAGACTGAAGTGTGTGTTTCAGATGGTCCTCCACCCAGCTGCTGGGTTGGAGGTCCAGGTGGAGGACAAGTGCAGACTCACTGGGGTGGAGCTCCGCCAGGACGCCGCCAGCGTTCCTGCGGTCTACAGGGGAACTGTGTGGACCCCAAAGACCACTGCAGCTGTGATGCCGACCGCGATGTTTGGTCCTGTATCGACTCTCCTGTCACTGGTTGTCATGGAGATCACATGTCCATGTGCTGTGTGAGCTGTCTTTTTGTACCTTTTGTCTGGAATTCTGTCTCTCCTGAAATTCTGCTTATTCCATTTTTCTTCTTCCTCTCCATCCTTTTCCTGCTGTCCAGGACTCATGACTCTGGTCTGTTGACCCATAAGGAGTCCCTCCCTGTCAGGTCTCTGGTCCTGGGTGACGTCCACAGGTCTTCCTCAGGAAGCGCCTACAAGGTGGGACCTCTTCGTTGCCATGGAGACCGTAAGTCCAGTCACCAGGAATATGATATCAAACATTTCCTGTCAGTGTTGTTATTGAATTTAATGAATTTTGTTGCTTCTCCAACTCAGTTTGAAACTTTGCATTTTGTAGAAAATATCTGGAACGCTTATTTTTCCACAAGGAAACATCACATCTCCACTTTCCCACATTGAACAAGGAGCTGAGCGCAGATGTTTGATTCCTGTTTAAGACCACTTCCTCTTCCGGTGTCTTCCTGGAACATTTGGGCATCAGAGACTTTATTCAGAGAAAGTCTGATGAAATGAAGTGATTTAAAGTCAGTAAATGTTCTTTGGGAACCTCGACACCCGTGACGGTGCCGAGCTTTTACAGCTGAGTTAGAATAAACAGGTACAGATTAACAGACATTTTACTGCAAACACATGTTTTCTTCTGACTTGAAAGATGCTTCTGTTTACTACATGAAAAGTGTCTGTGAAGGTTCCTGCAACAGTCAACATTAGTTCTTGTCAACAAAACTCCCTCCAACAATGATCTTTACAAATGAGGGTTGTTGTTTGATGTCAACTTTCACATGTTTACTAGAAGACTTGATGGCAGTGGTGGGATTTGGAAGTTAATTCATTTGTGGTCGTAGGTTTCCATCTAGTGGCCATCTTATGTTACTGCAGCTAAATTCAACTGGACTATTTACACGTTGTATTGTGTAGGTTGTACACAGGAACTAATACATGTCTTTATTCTTTCAATTAATGAATATTTAATTTTAAATAATAAATAAATAATACCTTCTGCATCCATGTCTCCACAGTTTTTTCTGCTGTCTTGGTGGGTTTCCTTCTGAAAGATCTTGTTGAAAATGATGAAAAAAAAACTAACCAGTCAGGAAGTGTCATTATTATAAGGAGTTAATAAATGTTTTTTATAACCCTAAAACAACCCACATAGTAAATTAAATAAAATACCATCCATACATCCAATTAATGTAATTAATTTAAATTAAACTTAATCTTAACTAATGTTATTGATATTAGATTATGAAATTCAAACAGGTACTATATTATGGAGCAGTGTTTTGAAAATGTGTTTCAGTTTATTCATGAAAGTTTCATCTGAGGAACACCATCATAATCCTGAGTTAAACAAAAATATACATAATTTAAACAACAGCATATTCACCTCTCTAGGTTCAATGAATAAATTGATGGACAACTTGTTCATTTAGAAAAGTGTAACTGAGAAAGTCAGATGCAGAAAATAAATCTAATAAAGCCTAACCCTAACTTGTAGAGGATTTAAAGTGAAGCAGGAGGAAGATCAGTGTCGTATTTCAGAGAAAAAGGTTCATTTTATTTGAACAAAGTGTTGATAGTAAACAGTTTTGAACAGTGTCACAATTAAAAATACAAACCTGCCTCTAACTTGGATTAACTGTCGAACACAGAACGTCTATTAAAATAATAACAAAAATCTTCAAATGACTTCAGCATTAAACTACTGCGGCATGGCAAATGTCATAAACTAAAACCTTCAAGTCGTAATGATAAAAGCAGTTTTCAGGAGTGTTTTTCCTCAGAAAGGAAACCCATCCTGAACAGGCCGGTTAGCTCAGAAGGTCAGAGCGTGGTGCTAATAACGCCAAGGTCATGGGTTCAACCCCCATACTGGCCAAACTGGTTCAACTCTGCAGTTATCAGAACATTTCAAATGTTTTGGACCTTTCAGGTGATTTCACCCTGATTGAGACACAAACTGTGACGACTCCAGTTGTGTCTCCTGTTTCCCTCCACACTTCAACATCTGAGCAGCAGACACATTTTCTCTGCTGTTGTTAAAAGGACTAAAAATCCTGTTTGTACCATCAGGACAAACTTCAACTTCAGCATTAAACTGCTATGACAGAAAGAGGATAATCAGGAGCTGAAAGTCGACCTGCCTCACAGCAGAAGTTGTCTGAAACATCCAAACAAGGTTATGGAGAGATTAGATGACAAACATTTATCTGTTCCTGAAAGTTTTTCATCTAGTTGGAAAAAGACCAACTTCAACTTTATATTTAATGTTCCTGGCAGAAGTGAAAGTTGTAAAAATAAGTCTTTGTATTGATTGATGTCAGAAGAGGATTGATCCTGGTTCTTGTGACAATCTGCAGCCCAACATGAGCCTCCACCACCTCCATCCACCTTATAATAGTTGTAGATCATGTTTTGGATTTGTAATATGACATTTGTGACAGAGCAACTTCATTAGACAAACAAACGTGTTTTAACCCAGATCATAAACACATGTTTTATACAAGGAAGACTGATACATGTGTTTGAATGATTTGTTTATATAAATGTATTTATTTTAACATCAGCAGCAGATACTCCAACTCCTGTTTTCAGCTAGATTAACTGCTGATGCATATGCATAATGTTTAGGAAATTGTGTAAACTTGTATTTGTATTATCTATGTTGCTACGGTCACCGTCAGATTACAAGCGGATCTCAGGGACGCCCCTGGGTGAAGCAGGCTACGATGTCCCCAAATAAATGGGATCCTTGTTTTAGATAAGTTGTTTGTTTATATGTGTAATGTTCAGAATATTGTGTGAACCTGTCCTATCTGTTGCTATGGTAACCATTAGATACGCAGACCTCAGGGACGCCCCTGGATGAAGCAGGTTACGACGTCTCCCGATAAATGTGATTCGTGTTTTTCCTACAACTTTGTGTGAATCTCACTCTGCAGAGCATTCGCTTTGTGACCAAACAGGATTTTCTACTTTTTTACTTGTTCTGGGACAAAATATAGTTTTATAATTACACTCTGCACCATTTTTTCATTTTACATTATTTTTTATTTTTTATTCTGATACTGGGAAGAAGCTCAGATGGATCACGTTTTTACATTAATATTGTTTTACATGAATGGATGCAGAAATATGTCACAGATTGATGTAATTGAGGACTATTGTCATTATTAGTATAATCCAGTGTATAATCTTTCACATAAACTTTTCTATTTTGCCTTCATTTTAGTTGTTAATGTTTTTGACCGTGATGCTGAACTCCTTCAAAATAAAAGTCTTATTAATCCTGCATCAGTCTTATGAATGTTTCTGAGTGAATTTCACTAGTTCTTGGGTCCAGGTTGAGTTTAAGTACAGATGAAGCTACAATCAAGTGATAAAGTATTTTGAAAATGATTTGGTGACGTTTATGGATGAGTGGTTAAGAACCTAGAAACCTGTGAGGGATTTCCTACGCAGGTTGGAGTTCGTTCGTTCGTTACTGTTCGTTCATCCTCAAGACTCTGACAAACATGCTGGAGATCAGAGCTTCTGAACCACCACAAAACCACTGATCAAAACTCAACAGTTAGTTTACTGCAGTTGTGTCATGTTTAGTATTTGTCACCAAACATGCATCAATATTGGCAACATCAACCTACATTCAGTTAATTTCCTGAAGAAACAGTTATGTCAACAGGAGTTTGTGGTGGTCGTGGTGTAGCGGTGAGCAGAGCTGCCTTTCAAGCAGGTCGGAGTTAAATTCCTGACGATCACAAGTCTGGAAAGATGAAAACATGACAAGTGAACAAGCATGACTGGGAGACAAGGCGAAGCGTACTCTTATATCTCATATAAAACAAGGAGTCGACCAAAGTGCTCTTCAATTGGACAGAAACAACAATGTTAAACAAAGAACAATAAACCTGATAAATAAATATAAGGTCTGTCTGCTTATCCCGACGCATAGTAGTCGAAAGGCAGGGGGGGGGACACCCTGGACCCTGGACAGGTCGCCAGTCCATCGCAGGGCCACATACAGAGACAGACAACCAATCACGCTCACGTTCACAACTATGAGTCAACGGGGTTTTTGGAACGTTCAGAAGTTCTCGTGGAGGTTCTGTGGCTTAGTTGGTCAAAGCACCTGTCTCGTAAACAGGAGATCCTGGGTTCAAATCCCAGCAGAACCTCAGAACCAAACTGTCTTTGGGGAACATAAATAAAGAAATCAAATGTGAACTTCAGGCACTTTGTTATAACACAATACTTTGTCAAACATGGTTCCCAGTGTTTGTATTTGGCTCTAAATAAAACTGTTCAAGGCTCCTTGTGAGTGATGATGTTTGGAGGAGACAATGTTGATCATAAAACATCTCATATGTATGTTTGTTCCCTCACTGTAATAGACATTCTGTCTTTAACAGTTAAACCGAATTAGAGGCAGTTTTGCAATTTAATTTAATAAGACAGACATACAAATACAAACAGAAAAGGACAGACAGAGAAGGGAGGAACAATCCCTGTTTAGTTTTCATTTGTGTTTGTGGTGTAACAGATTAAAATAAAATTGAATTTGTCTTTAAGGAGATGATAAAAATATGTGCCAAAGTGATAAATTAGAATCCTCCATCTTATTATAAACAGGCTCTAAACTGTCTGGATCTGCAGATTTGTTTTAATTTGGAATATTTGAGAGTTTTATGAACTTCTGAGACTGAAACTGGGTTCAAGAAAAAGGAATAACTGATCACATCTATAAATAAAAGCAGAGATTAGGTCTTTATCATATCTTACAGTGAACTGGAAAAACAAACATGTTCATTACAATAAATATGTGTTTTAACTAATAAGTATTAAGTATCATAGTAGTTTTTTCCAGGATGGTGGATTTAAAAACTGGTGAGTTGTGTGAGGAAGAGAAGCAGGTTTATGTTTGTGAACAATTTAACATCCGTCTGAAAGTTTTAAATAAGATGGACTCTGACATTTTAAAGACTTTGGTACCTGGAAGAAAGAATCTGATGAGACCAGGATTTATTTGAATCAGTATTTTTGCATCATTCTAACATTTTTACTTACAACTAAATTATTATCAAATGTAAAATAATGAATTTGGCTCCAACACCTGCTTTAATACTGGTGACATCTCACTGACTCCTGTTAGGACACTTTCAACATTTTATTAGTTATATTTCTATGCAGTTAATTATTTTCAGGAACAAAACAATTTTACTCTGTTGTGTTTCATCTTTTCCCAAATGTCCTCAGACCAGCCGCCTGTTCCTGTTCCCGTTCCTCTGCCTAGGCACATCCTGAAGCTGGGGGATCTGGAGGATGCAGATATGGTCCACCGGTCCACCACAGATCCCAACATCCTGCTGCATCCCACTTCCAGGATTCATGTATCCTGCTACATGAAGCGCTTGTAAAAGCTGCTGAACAGCAGCTCATCCTGGAACAGCAGCTCATCCTGGAACAGCAGCTCATCCTGGAACAGCAGCTCATCCTGGAACAGCAGCTCATCCTGGAACAGCAGCTCATCCTGGAACAGCAGCTCATCCTGGAACAGCAGCCAAGAAAAGCTTGTGTAACTCATCAGATGTGAGATTCTCTCACAGGAGGCAGTGACACAGCTGGTGTTTCCATGGTTACCTTGGAGCCTGCTGTTGTTGACCTGCTACACCTGCTACACCTGCCCTGACCACACCTCTGACACAAAACTATATTGTCAAGTATAAAAACATGTTTTACAGTTCTGATATTTTTCAAAGATGTGTCATTTTAAATGGTTCCTACTCATATTTGACACATTTCATAATGTTGTTGCTGAGATTCAAAAACTAACTCTCTAGTAAAATGAATTATAATAAATAAAATATTTTTTTTTTTTCCTTCAGTCAGACAGCTGTTTCTGCTGTGACCCTTTTCCTGAAACCCAGGATTTAACCAGGGACCTTTAGATCTTCAGTCTAACGTTCTCCCAGCTGAGATATTTCAGCACAGATGCTGATCAAAACTCTCCTCTTAACAGTAAACGACCAACAAGTTTCATCGTTGCCAGGAGGCTGCAGGGTTGAAGATCCACTTGGACCCGACCAGCTCCACTTCTGAATGAACTCCACGTGACCCTTGAAGACAGTTTTTACCTCCGTTTCATACATATGTGATGTAAAGATACAACATATTCAACACTATATAAGAGGTTTTTGAAGCTGCAGTCGTTTCTTACGTCCAAACCAGCCTGAACGTCAGTTGTGAATAACTGTAACGGACAAATAACCAATGAAATTGAAGATTTATTCTAAGGCAAACATCTAATTATTTATTCATTTTGATTTGAATCCCAGCAAGAACACAATGAGATGTGTAAAATATGAGAGGGAAGATTTAAAATGACTGATCTTAAAAGAAAATGTATATTTATAAAACTATATAAAAACTGCCAAAGTATATTTTTATAGTTGCTTGTGATTGTTTTCAGTTGCAGAAATGTTGTTTTTTTATTTACAGGGTAATACTTTATTGTAATGATTGTAAACTTGTTGAGGATTTAAAGTGAAGCAGGAAGAAGAGCAGTGTCGTATTTCAGAGAAAAATGTTGATTGTTTTATGATATTCAACGTTTTCTCCTCCAACCATCATCACTCACAAGGAGTCTTGAACAGTTTGATTTAGATGTAAACACAGACGCTGGGAACCATGTTTGACAAAGAACTGAGTTACAACAAACGGCCTGAAGTTGGGTTTACACATGTCATGTTTTATTTGTTTCTGTCCCCCCAAGACCGTTAAGTTTAGAGGTTCTGCTGGGATTTGAACCCAGGATCTCCTGTTTACTAGACAGGTGCTTTGACCAACTTTGACCAAAAACCCCGTTGACACAACGTGTTGGTTCTCCCTCTGAAGCAGCTTTGTTCCACCTCGCTGTGATGTTTAGACACCAACCTGTTCACGTCTGTGTACAGAGCAGAATGGATCAGCATCCATCAACTTAACCTCTCAGTTACCTCGTTTCCATGGTGATTTCTCCAACCAGAAACAACTGGGGCCTCACGTACTAACGGTGCAAACACACAAAAAAGTGGTGGAACCATGTTCCACTCACGTCAGGATGTACGAACATCACCTGTGAGTGGATTTGTGCCGACCGCCACACAAACTCATCATTTGACAGTTTCTATCTACAAAGTAGTGAAACTCCCTTTTATGCACCAAAACATGTTCCACTAAACTTCCAAGAGAATTTAAAATGATTTCTTCACACTTTTGAGCTCTTATGATTTACACCTGAATGATGAAACAAAATCACATGAAACCTAAATGTCCCACAAACATTATTTCTTCAAATACTGTAACAACCTAAATCCAAAGTAAACTGATAGGTTTCCTGTGTTTATGTGACGTGAAAATGTCAACACACATCAGTGAGTGATGGGTTGTGAGGCGCACGGACGTCCGTCACACACATGGTCTGTTTCAGGTTCAGATCCACCGGATTGTTTACGTCAACATAAAACATTTCCTTTACCCATAATTTAAACCCAACGTCATGCCATAACTTGTTTCTTTTTAATTTGCACTTTGTGTTTAAAATGTATTTATTGTGTAGCACCGAGGGTTTGAGAGTAACGTAATTTCGATTCTCTGCATGTATCTCACATGTAGTAGAATTGACAATAAACTTGACTTTGACTTTGACTAATGATCCGGTCGCAGATCCTGAGGGGCAATTTACAATTGTTAATATTACAATAGACAACAATCCAGTATTTATGGACCAAACAAAGACGATTCATCTTTCATTTCATTTTTCATAGCTATTTCAAATCTTTCTGACTCAATTTCTACAATATCTTCAGATCAAATCTTCTGTTCAGGCAAAAAAATATAAAACACCCAAACTCAACCTTCCACCTCTGATTTCAGAATTAACTCAAATTTCTAGTCAACGTAAAATTTTATCCAAAATGTATAAGTTAATTGCAGTAAACAACCCAATGGTATCTGTTCCATCAACTAAATGACGGGTAGATCAGGAAGTAAAGAGAGAAGAGAGACACAGACACAACGTCAAAGGTCCAAGAGACGAGATACATCAGTATAATTATCCATCAGCAGCAGAACTAAGACCTCCATGTTCAGATGACTGATACCTGGTTAGTTGGTGGACGACAGACGACTATATAAACAGGTGTAGACAGCAGATTATTCCAGGAGAATCATTTCCAGTCAAAACGTCAGCGGATCTCAAAAGTCTGTGAACATCACCAGGAAGAGGAAGCGCACAGAGGTGGACTGTCCATCCCAACCTCCTGCTGAGGGTCTTCATTTAGTTTCCTCCACTCCTGAGTTCTCCAGCGCTGACACTTCCATCTTGAAGCCCCCTGCCAGCATCCAACCAGACCTCCCGGCAGCCTCACCTGTGGCCCTCAGCCCCCAGCCCTCCACTGCTCCACCGCAGGACGACGACTCCCTCCAAATCCACAACCAGTCGGTGGAGGACTATCAGAAACTCTACCATGAAGTGGCTGACGGCATGTTGAGGTGTGTAAAAAATACCAGCGCATTTTCAGTCATCATATGGAAAAAGATCCAGGTGCATTTTAATCTTGTATGATTTGGATGTTTCTTTTGTTCCTCACAGATACAAAAGTGGTCGAGTCCGTCCTCACACTCTGGAATTTGTCTTATTGAGCTTCAGTCTGTTGCTGGTAGTATTTTAATCTTGATATAATCATATTTTGATTTCTCAGTTCAACATTTTTGTGATTGATATTAATTTAAAATAGTTTTTTTTTCTAATTTCATTTTTCTCCTTTTTTGATGATTGTAATGATGATGAATCTGACAAACAGAAGTTCACCGTAGTAGCTGGAGAAACCCTGTACAACACCTGGAGAACATGCAAACACACGTACAAAGACTCTTGTCAAGACTCCAAGCAGCAACAACGCTACAAAACCAAGACACCAGCTGCACAAGACGCCTCGGTAAACTACTAACAAAGGTCACATGACCTTAAATCTAACAGCTGCCTGCTTGTCGGTGCAGTTTTGGTTGAACAACTACTTGCCTGTCACATCCAAAAAGTTTTACTATCAAGCTTATTCTTAACTGCCTCAGGACTTATTTCTCATTTCACTAAGTGTCGTTAGGCAGGAAAGAAATACTTTGATCCGTGGAGTTTGATCAGAACACTCACATTCTCATGGAGGCAGAAGTAGGCAGGCCAAGAGGATCACGTCTCCTGAAAGTCCACTTTTACAGGGAAGTTGCTCGTCTGGAGGCCACTGAACGCTGCAGTCTTAATTTTTCAGTTCCTTGTTCAGGAGCTGCTTGGTCAGATGGAAATTCCTTTCCCATCAAGAGCAGTTTTATATCAAAATAAATGCAACGGTTCCTTCTTTAAGCTGGAACTGCATTTTCACTCTTGTAAACTCTTCCAAGAGAACCTCCGATCATAAACTGTGGTGCTTTAATTTTTTAAGTCACACCTGAATGTGGTCTTAACTCTCACCTGACTGCTGCACCTGAACCATCTGTTAACTGCACTTCCAGTTCAGTTTTCCATGTTTACTCTGGGTTGATTGTTTTCCTCTGTTGTAAATCACTTTGGATCAAAGTGTCTGCTAAATGTAACGTGATCATAGCACAGGCTGCAACAGAGCTTCGTCAAAATTAATCGCTGATTTAAGCCTGTAACAAACTGAGTCTGTCTAATATTTGTATATTTTGTAGTCAAGTTCTGATCCAACATAAGTGGAAGTTGAATAAACGAGGATAGACGTCGTGAGTTGGTGCAACACAATTGAAATTACCTGGAAAGCCAAACCACTTAGGCCAGGGGACCTGTGATGGTCACAGGTTGGATGACCCACGAGCACCACTTGGCAGGTCCAAGTCATTTTCAGCCCGTCTTGCTCTACATCAAAGTTATGTGAAATTGGTCTTTGACATGAATATACACAAAGTCTTTAATTCTGTGATAAACCTCGCCCTGTTCAGTGGGCCAATGATGCAACATTGGAGAAAACATTCCAGACTACATTAAAAATCTTTATTGGCCCTAGCAGACTATGATCCTGTATGCAACCTGGAAGAGACATTTTCTCAAGTCCTGATAATGAATATCCCATCATCTTGCAGGCCTCTAGGAAGCAGCTTGGAAGACCTTTTTCTGCTGCACGGAACCATGGTCGTCAGCAGCGTGCTCGGTCAAGTAGTGGACGGCCTGAGAGTAGTCCTTGCCCTTCTCATGGTGCTGGCTGAAGGTGGTGTAGGTGCCAGGAGGGTACAGGCCATACAGGAGCCTGTAGTCAAAGTCCGGATAGGGGTGACCCCAGAAACCACCCACACCAAACTGAGGAACCACCACACTTGCAGATCCCCGTCCTGGGCCCAGTTGCTCAGCCGGGTAGCCAAATTCTTCCGTCTGCTGCTGGTAGTTGCCAAGTTCAGCTTCTTTCACAACACTGGAAGCCTCGCCAGACTGGAGGTGAGGTCCAGGTGCTGGTAGAAGA
Source organism: Xenentodon cancila (assembly GCA_014839995.1). Lineage (NCBI taxonomy): Eukaryota > Metazoa > Chordata > Actinopteri > Beloniformes > Belonidae > Xenentodon > Xenentodon cancila. The sequence continues at coordinate 20,792,513 of CM026219.1, forward strand.
GGTGAGGGGAGATGGTCAGTGGCATCCATGGTCTGGGCATGACCTGGTGCTTCAGTGAAGCTTTTGGGAGGAACAGCCCACTGGGTTTCTGGGGAGGAGAAAAAGTCAGGATATGCTACGCAAACCACAAGACGACTACTGGTACCACACATCTACAGACTTGTTACCTGGTAGACCAGAATGACCAGCACCAGCATGTCCTGAACCAACAGCTCCTGCATCAAGGGGCACAGCAGAACCAGAGACAACATACCCAGCCTGAAGGGGCACAACCAACCCAGAAGCAACAGCTCCAGCCTGGAGGGGCACAACTGATCCAGATCCAACAGCTCCAGCCTGCAGGGGCATGGCAGACCCAGAACCAACATAGTACCCCACAGCAGGTGCAGCGGAGCCCAGGCTACCCACTACTGGACCAGTCTGGCTAACAACGTGATAGTGGTTGGGATCTTGGCCAAGTACTGGTGCCGAGTCCAGTCTAGGAGCACTATAGAGTACTGGTGCTGAATGACCTCTGGATCCTCCATGGTAGGAGGCAAAGTTCCCGCCAGCACTGCCGTCTCCACTACTCTGCTGGTGAGATTTTGATCCTGAACAACAAAAAGAGTCAGACTGAAAGTGATACATGTGTAAAGTCATCAGCAGATCAACTCCTACCTTTCAAATGCATCCCACATGACTCCACAACCAGCAGCACACAGAGAGAAACCCTGAAACATTCAATACAAGAAAACAACTGCATCAGAAACTTCTAGGACCTACAGAAAACACTTGTTTCTAACAAGACTGGACCAAACCTCAGGAAAAAGCCTGCAGTCTTCATAGTGAACACCAGAAGTAAAATAACCATCACAGCTGAGAGTTTTTAAATGTTGCCAGAGACCAGTTCTGACCAATCACAGCTTAACGGCTTAACGACAGCACACAGCTGCTGTCGTCTGACTCTCAGGAACCTTTCACACCTCAGCTGATGCTCCAACTCAAGATCAGGTTCATGAGGATGTCCAGGAAAAATGATTGACTTGTAAAGTTCCTGTCATCATCGCTTGTGTATCTGTTAGAGCTGCTCTCATCTCAGACATTATCAGACATTAAGGAGCAGAAAAGTCTGAAGTGTGATGCTGAATCACAGTTCAAAGTTGAGTGAGTTTTGCTGGTAGAAGTTTCTATGAAGAGACAATCGATCCCTCTGTTGTCCTTGAGAGAGTTTTGTCATTTTCATAAGAAAACACAAACGTGTGAGCAATATCTATTTCCCCTACCTACCTGTCCGGCCTTCGGCAGGAGGGATTTCATATCGCTCTCTTTTTGACTTCAGTGCAGATGTTAGATTATGTAGCCAGATGATGTTTCCATCATCTTATCAATAGATCAGTTGAACAAAAGTGTGAGAACATCAAAAAGAAATATTTAGTCGCACGATGGCGTAGTGAAAACCAAAAGCTTTCAGGGTTCAAACTACCGGTTGCTCTCCATGTCTTGGTGAACTCATGTCATTGGTTTATTGATCTATATGATAATTAATCTATGCTCACATACCAAGGAATCGTTGAAAATTGTACCGCTTGTCTTTGGTACTCTGTATTACTATTTTTTAATCCTTTTGATGTACATAAACAAAAGAAGTTGACATGTCTGTACATGTATTGGCTCATTTCTGCCCACTTCTCCTTAGTTACAGTTTGATTTCATTTGTAGATCTCTGACGCAGAGGAAAACGTGGGAATCTTTTTTCCTTTCTCAACATCAGGTCAATGTTTTGCTCTAATACAAGAATAGTCATCGAATAAGTCCTGTGAGGTTTAAAATGTAATCTTAATTTACCAGACTGGTTATACAACTGGATTACTTACAACAGGAAAGTCTGGTTCTAATTAAATGTTAACTCTTCGGAAGAGAGAGACAATTAGACCTGATGAGGAACAGCTGCAACACCTCCATGATGAGACTTTTTAAGCCTCACCTGGTGGTTGTGTTTTTTTTTCTCCGTCTCAGCAATGGGAGGTGTTTGTTTTCTGCTGGTTTGTGTGGCGGTTGAGCTTGTTTGCAAAGGTTTGTTAAGTTAAGAATACTTCTTAATTACTAAATAACTGCAGTTTAATTATAATCTGTGTATTAAATGGAAAGTATTCTTATGGAATCATCATATTTCCACAGGTTTAGGTTTGCCAATAGATGCACCAAATCAAAGCTCGGAGCTTCACAGAGGACAGACTGGTATGGAAATAGATTACGAAATTGTGCAGTCATGCTTCTTCTGAGAATAATTAAAACTTTTTGTGTTCAGGCTTTTCTCCAAAAGATGATTCTGCAGGGACTCTGGGACTCCTCCAGTCACTGGATTCCATGTTGCTCAAACATGTTAAAGAAAGTGAGCGATTTCAGTAAAAAACTTTAGAAGGCTGATTAAAAGCATGTTGTCAGACAAAATATGAATGTCTTATCGCATGACTAAATGTGGCCGTTGTCTTTCAGTTCAACTGGAAACCAATGAAGTGGAGAGAATAGCTTCATTCCATCTTGCCGCCGACGTCACGAACCAGACTGCTGTGGCCGCCGACGTCACGAACCAGACTGCTGTGGCCGCCGACGTCACGAACCAGACTGCTGTGGCCGCCGACGTCACGAACCAGACTGCTGTGGCCGCCGACGTCACGAACCAGACTGCTGTGGCCGCCGACGTCACGAACCAGACTGCTGTGGCCGCCGACGTCACGAACCAGACTGCTGTGGCCGCCGACGTCACGAACCAGACTGCTGTGGCCGCCGACGTCACGAACCAGACTGCTGTGGCCGCCGACGTCACGAACCAGACTGCTGTGGCCGCCGACGTCACGAACCAGACTGCTGTGGCCGCCGACGTCACGAACCAGACTGCTGTGGCCGCCGACGTCACGAACCAGACTGCTGTGGCCGCCGACGTCACGAACCAGACTGCTGTGGCCGCCGACGTCACGAACCAGACTGCTGTGGCCGCCGACGTCACGAACCAGACTGCTGTGGCCGCCGACGTCACGAACCAGACTGCTGTGGCCGCCGACGTCACGAACCAGACTGCTGTGGCCGCCGACGTCACGAACCAGACTGCTGTGGCCGCCGACGTCACGAACCAGACTGCTGTGGCCGCCGACGTCACGAACCAGACTGCTGTGGCCGCCGACGTCACGAACCAGACTGCTGTGGCCGCCGACGTCACGAACCAGACTGCTGTGGCCGCCGACGTCACGAACCAGACTGCTGTGGCCGCCGACGTCACGAACCAGACTGCTGTGGCCGCCGACGTCACGAACCAGACTGCTGTGGCCGCCGACGTCACGAACCAGACTGCTGTGGCCGCCGACGTCACGAACCAGACTGCTGTGGCCGCCGACGTCACGAACCAGACTGCTGTGGCCGCCGACGTCACGAACCAGACTGCTGTGGCCGCCGACGTCACGAACCAGACTGCTGTGGCCGCCGACGTCACGAACCAGACTGCTGTGGCCGCCGACGTCACGAACCAGACTGCTGTGGCCGCCGACGTCACGAACCAGACTGCTGTGGCCGCCGACGTCACGAACCAGACTGCTGTGGCCGCCGACGTCACGAACCAGACTGCTGTGGCCGCCGACGTCACGAACCAGACTGCTGTGGCCGCCGACGTCACGAACCAGACTGCTGTGGCCGCCGACGTCACGAACCAGACTGCTGTGGCCGCCGACGTCACGAACCAGACTGCTGTGGCCGCCGACGTCACGAACCAGACTGCTGTGGCCGCCGACGTCACGAACCAGACTGCTGTGGCCGCCGACGTCACGAACCAGACTGCTGTGGCCGCCGACGTCACGAACCAGACTGCTGTGGCCGCCGACGTCACGAACCAGACTGCTGTGGCCGCCGACGTCACGAACCAGACTGCTGTGGCCGCCGACGTCACGAACCAGACTGCTGTGGCCGCCGACGTCACGAACCAGACTGCTGTGGCCGCCGACGTCACGAACCAGACTGCTGTGGCCGCCGACGTCACGAACCAGACTGCTGTGGCCGCCGACGTCACGAACCAGACTGCTGTGGCCGCCGACGTCACGAACCAGACTGCTGTGGCCGCCGACGTCACGAACCAGACTGCTGTGGCCGCCGACGTCACGAACCAGACTGCTGTGGCCGCCGACGTCACGAACCAGACTGCTGTGGCCGCCGACGTCACGAACCAGACTGCTGTGGCCGCCGACGTCACGAACCAGACTGCTGTGGCCGCCGACGTCACGAACCAGACTGCTGTGGCCGCCGACGTCACGAACCAGACTGCTGTGGCCGCCGACGTCACGAACCAGACTGCTGTGGCCGCCGACGTCACGAACCAGACTGCTGTGGCCGCCGACGTCACGAACCAGACTGCTGTGGCCGCCGACGTCACGAACCAGACTGCTGTGGCCGCCGACGTCACGAACCAGACTGCTGTGGCCGCCGACGTCACGAACCAGACTGCTGTGGCCGCCGACGTCACGAACCAGACTGCTGTGGCCGCCGACGTCACGAACCAGACTGCTGTGGCCGCCGACGTCACGAACCAGACTGCTGTGGCCGCCGACGTCACGAACCAGACTGCTGTGGCCGCCGACGTCACGAACCAGACTGCTGTGGCCGCCGACGTCACGAACCAGACTGCTGTGGCCGCCGACGTCACGAACCAGACTGCTGTGGCCGCCGACGTCACGAACCAGACTGCTGTGGCCGCCGACGTCACGAACCAGACTGCTGTGGCCGCCGACGTCACGAACCAGACTGCTGTGGCCGCCGACGTCACGAACCAGACTGCTGTGGCCGCCGACGTCACGAACCAGACTGCTGTGGCCGCCGACGTCACGAACCAGACTGCTGTGGCCGCCGACGTCACGAACCAGACTGCTGTGGCCGCCGACGTCACGAACCAGACTGCTGTGGCCGCCGACGTCACGAACCAGACTGCTGTGGCCGCCGACGTCACGAACCAGACTGCTGTGGCCGCCGACGTCACGAACCAGACTGCTGTGGCCGCCGACGTCACGAACCAGACTGCTGTGGCCGCCGACGTCACGAACCAGACTGCTGTGGCCGCCGACGTCACGAACCAGACTGCTGTGGCCGCCGACGTCACGAACCAGACTGCTGTGGCCGCCGACGTCACGAACCAGACTGCTGTGGCCGCCGACGTCACGAACCAGACTGCTGTGGCCGCCGACGTCACGAACCAGACTGCTGTGGCCGCCGACGTCACGAACCAGACTGCTGTGGCCGCCGACGTCACGAACCAGACTGCTGTGGCCGCCGACGTCACGAACCAGACTGCTGTGGCCGCCGACGTCACGAACCAGACTGCTGTGGCCGCCGACGTCACGAACCAGACTGCTGTGGCCGCCGACGTCACGAACCAGACTGCTGTGGCCGCCGACGTCACGAACCAGACTGCTGTGGCCGCCGACGTCACGAACCAGACTGCTGTGGCCGCCGACGTCACGAACCAGACTGCTGTGGCCGCCGACGTCACGAACCAGACTGCTGTGGCCGCCGACGTCACGAACCAGACTGCTGTGGCCGCCGACGTCACGAACCAGACTGCTGTGGCCGCCGACGTCACGAACCAGACTGCTGTGGCCGCCGACGTCACGAACCAGACTGCTGTGGCCGCCGACGTCACGAACCAGACTGCTGTGGCCGCCGACGTCACGAACCAGACTGCTGTGGCCGCCGACGTCACGAACCAGACTGCTGTGGCCGCCGACGTCACGAACCAGACTGCTGTGGCCGCCGACGTCACGAACCAGACTGCTGTGGCCGCCGACGTCACGAACCAGACTGCTGTGGCCGCCGACGTCACGAACCAGACTGCTGTGGCCGCCGACGTCACGAACCAGACTGCTGTGGCCGCCGACGTCACGAACCAGACTGCTGTGGCCGCCGACGTCACGAACCAGACTGCTGTGGCCGCCGACGTCACGAACCAGACTGCTGTGGCCGCCGACGTCACGAACCAGACTGCTGTGGCCGCCGACGTCACGAACCAGACTGCTGTGGCCGCCGACGTCACGAACCAGACTGCTGTGGCCGCCGACGTCACGAACCAGACTGCTGTGGCCGCCGACGTCACGAACCAGACTGCTGTGGCCGCCGACGTCACGAACCAGACTGCTGTGGCCGCCGACGTCACGAACCAGACTGCTGTGGCCGCCGACGTCACGAACCAGACTGCTGTGGCCGCCGACGTCACGAACCAGACTGCTGTGGCCGCCGACGTCACGAACCAGACTGCTGTGGCCGCCGACGTCACGAACCAGACTGCTGTGGCCGCCGACGTCACGAACCAGACTGCTGTGGCCGCCGACGTCACGAACCAGACTGCTGTGGCCGCCGACGTCACGAACCAGACTGCTGTGGCCGCCGACGTCACGAACCAGACTGCTGTGGCCGCCGACGTCACGAACCAGACTGCTGTGGCCGCCGACGTCACGAACCAGACTGCTGTGGCCGCCGACGTCACGAACCAGACTGCTGTGGCCGCCGACGTCACGAACCAGACTGCTGTGGCCGCCGACGTCACGAACCAGACTGCTGTGGCCGCCGACGTCACGAACCAGACTGCTGTGGCCGCCGACGTCACGAACCAGACTGCTGTGGCCGCCGACGTCACGAACCAGACTGCTGTGGCCGCCGACGTCACGAACCAGACTGCTGTGGCCGCCGACGTCACGAACCAGACTGCTGTGGCCGCCGACGTCACGAACCAGACTGCTGTGGCCGCCGACGTCACGAACCAGACTGCTGTGGCCGCCGACGTCACGAACCAGACTGCTGTGGCCGCCGACGTCACGAACCAGACTGCTGTGGCCGCCGACGTCACGAACCAGACTGCTGTGGCCGCCGACGTCACGAACCAGACTGCTGTGGCCGCCGACGTCACGAACCAGACTGCTGTGGCCGCCGACGTCACGAACCAGACTGCTGTGGCCGCCGACGTCACGAACCAGACTGCTGTGGCCGCCGACGTCACGAACCAGACTGCTGTGGCCGCCGACGTCACGAACCAGACTGCTGTGGCCGCCGACGTCACGAACCAGACTGCTGTGGCCGCCGACGTCACGAACCAGACTGCTGTGGCCGCCGACGTCACGAACCAGACTGCTGTGGCCGCCGACGTCACGAACCAGACTGCTGTGGCCGCCGACGTCACGAACCAGACTGCTGTGGCCGCCGACGTCACGAACCAGACTGCTGTGGGCGCCGACGTCACGAACCAGACTGCTGTGGCCGCCGACGTCACGAACCAGACTGCTGTGGCCGCCGACGTCACGAACCAGACTGCTGTGGCCGCCGACGTCACGAACCAGACTGCTGTGGCCGCCGACGTCACGAACCAGACTGCTGTGGCCGCCGACGTCACGAACCAGACTGCTGTGGCCGCCGACGTCACGAACCAGACTGCTGTGGCCGCCGACGTCACGAACCAGACTGCTGTGGCCGCCGACGTCACGAACCAGACTGCTGTGGCCGCCGACGTCACGAACCAGACTGCTGTGGCCGCCGACGTCACGAACCAGACTGCTGTGGCCGCCGACGTCACGAACCAGACTGCTGTGGCCGCCGACGTCACGAACCAGACTGCTGTGGCCGCCGACGTCACGAACCAGACTGCTGTGGCCGCCGACGTCACGAACCAGACTGCTGTGGCCGCCGACGTCACGAACCAGACTGCTGTGGCCGCCGACGTCACGAACCAGACTGCTGTGGCCGCCGACGTCACGAACCAGACTGCTGTGGCCGCCGACGTCACGAACCAGACTGCTGTGGCCGCCGACGTCACGAACCAGACTGCTGTGGCCGCCGACGTCACGAACCAGACTGCTGTGGCCGCCGACGTCACGAACCAGACTGCTGTGGCCGCCGACGTCACGAACCAGACTGCTGTGGCCGCCGACGTCACGAACCAGACTGCTGTGGCCGCCGACGTCACGAACCAGACTGCTGTGGCCGCCGACGTCACGAACCAGACTGCTGTGGCCGCCGACGTCACGAACCAGACTGCTGTGGCCGCCGACGTCACGAACCAGACTGCTGTGGCCGCCGACGTCACGAACCAGACTGCTGTGGCCGCCGACGTCACGAACCAGACTGCTGTGGCCGCCGACGTCACGAACCAGACTGCTGTGGCCGCCGACGTCACGAACCAGACTGCTGTGGCCGCCGACGTCACGAACCAGACTGCTGTGGCCGCCGACGTCACGAACCAGACTGCTGTGGCCGCCGACGTCACGAACCAGACTGCTGTGGCCGCCGACGTCACGAACCAGACTGCTGTGGCCGCCGACGTCACGAACCAGACTGCTGTGGCCGCCGACGTCACGAACCAGACTGCTGTGGCCGCCGACGTCACGAACCAGACTGCTGTGGCCGCCGACGTCACGAACCAGACTGCTGTGGCCGCCGACGTCACGAACCAGACTGCTGTGGCCGCCGACGTCACGAACCAGACTGCTGTGGCCGCCGACGTCACGAACCAGACTGCTGTGGCCGCCGACGTCACGAACCAGACTGCTGTGGCCGCCGACGTCACGAACCAGACTGCTGTGGCCGCCGACGTCACGAACCAGACTGCTGTGGCCGCCGACGTCACGAACCAGACTGCTGTGGCCGCCGACGTCACGAACCAGACTGCTGTGGCCGCCGACGTCACGAACCAGACTGCTGTGGCCGCCGACGTCACGAACCAGACTGCTGTGGCCGCCGACGTCACGAACCAGACTGCTGTGGCCGCCGACGTCACGAACCAGACTGCTGTGGCCGCCGACGTCACGAACCAGACTGCTGTGGCCGCCGACGTCACGAACCAGACTGCTGTGGCCGCCGACGTCACGAACCAGACTGCTGTGGCCGCCGACGTCACGAACCAGACTGCTGTGGCCGCCGACGTCACGAACCAGACTGTCGGTTATTTATATTCCAATTTTAAATAAAGATCTCAGTATTGTATTTGTTGTGAATCAAACATTTACTACTTGACACTGTTTCACAAGTATAAACTTCGCAATGATCCGTAGCAGCGCCCAGTCATGCAAAGTGCTGGATTGTGCTCCAAAGGCTGAGTCCAGCTATAGCTGCAATGTGTCCCACGATTCCTGCCCCCAGATATACTGAGGACATGTCGGCACTGTATGTGGAAGTTGCATAAGTGTATCTCCCAGAGGTATAATTGCATCTTTAAAATACACTGCTCAGGTTATGAGCGGTATGAGTGTCAAAACTCACAGAGGTGCCAATGGTATAGAGGAAACTGGAATTTTTAAGTAGCCCAGTACCCCACAACCCTTGATTTATGCAAGGTATTCTGGCAGGTGCCCCTGGAAGCTTTGAGCAAACCTTACACGGCTTTCCGAACTCCATCTGCTCTCTTCTAGTTTACCCTTTCGATTGCATGGAGCTCCAGCTTCTTTGCAGAAACTAATCAACAGTCCTTCAGGGGTGCCACTGTGCTTGTACAGCCTATCTGGAAGCTGTAGCTTTCAGCAAAACTTGGGAAGATCATCTTGAACACCTGTCTCTGGGGCTTGGAAAGATCAAGGATGGGTTGACTTTGAACATTTCAAAGTGTGAGTGGGCCAGGCAGGAGACCTGTTACTTGAGGTACCAACTGGGAGGAGGGGAGGTCTGTCCACAAGTGGATGAGCTGGACGCTATCTGCACCTGCCCTTGACCCCATACCAAGGAGGAGGTACGATCCTTCCTGGGGTTGACTGGCTGGTACCGCCCATTTGTGACAGTTTGCCACTATCGCAGCTCCATCCACAGATCCGATAACAAAAAAACCTGGTCAGACGGATGTCAGTCAGCCTTTGAAACACTAAAAGCTCTATTGTGTTCCTACCCTGTTAAGAGTCCAGACTTCCGTGAGATTCCTGGTGCAGGTGGATGGATCATCGGCCGGCCTTGCAGAAGGTCGTCTTTAATCTACTGAAATATTAAGATAACTTTCATAAGAAAGCAAAGTAAAGAACAAAGGAATAAAAACTTATTTAATCGACTGGATCCAAAATTCACATAAAACAAAAATAAAGTTAAAGCTTGTTTTTTTTAATCAAATAATGGTATCTTCATGTTTACAAATGTCTAAGCAGTTTAAAATGTTTTTATACTGAATCCTACAACACATTCTTTTAAAATGAGATAAAAGTACACATGGGATTTATTTCTGCATCATGTTCAAGTTAATGTTCCAACTCCACGATCCTCCATGATGAAGAGTTTAAAGGCTTTCTGACATTCTTTATGCTCAAAATGTTTTGATATGACTGCAATCAAGCTTCATGAAACAAACTGGTCCCACAGCTGCTCCGTCATTTTATCATTCAACAAAACATTTAAAGTCAATCAAGATTTTACCTATTGTGGGTCGATTAGGGAGTTATTCTAAAAGTAAAGTGTGTGTGTGTGTGTGTGTGTGCGTGCGTGCGTGCACCTGTCGGTGCCTCCCAGTCGTGGTACTCGAGTAACCTGGGTTGTCCTCTTTGTACACTCCCTCATAAACCCGGAGTTTGTCGTTCACCAGGTGGAGCAGAGGGTCGTCCTGCAGCTCGTCCTGCAGCTCGTCCCGCTGCTCGTCCTGCTGCTCGTCGATGCTGCGATCCAGCCTCCAGACCTCTGCAAAAAGACAGCCCTCTGAAGAACCACAAAGATTTGACAGAAAAGTACCAGTGGTATGCATATGCATCCTACACCTGCCTACAGCCTAAAAAAGTCGTCTGCTGTAAAGCTTCTCTTATCTGCATGAAACACTCACCATCCAACTGCTCTCAGTCTCTCACTCCTGTAGACACAACTTTCCACTAAACCTCATAAAAATGTACTTTTCCTCTTTAACATTTAATGTTTGATGGCATCTATCAGCCTCAATCTACAGTTCCCATAAGAACAGATGGTAACACACGCTGAAAGTCACCACAAACAGTCATAAACTCCAACCTGCGGCCTCTTCCGCAGCCTGCATCCACAGACTGACAGCCACCTGAAGACCAAGTCTCCTCCAACAACCTCGGACAGTGAACTGACTCTTCTTCCATCTGCCACTGAAAAACTTCAGGGATCGATTCAAACGTTACTTCAAGCTTTTATGGTGCATTTCTCCATCTGCAGCTTCTTCATTATTTGTCTTTTCTTGCAGAAATCAACCAGATGCAGCTCCAGCTGTAGACTTTGAAGATCTCAGAAAAGATGCATCCCAGGTTTGACATGTGCTCGGTGTGTTTTTAGCTCCATCTTTATTTGTGAATACTTCCTGACTCACCTGTAGCTTAAGATTGTGGTTTTTCTTTGGCCTGCTCCCTTTATGAATTTACATCACTTCTCAAATTATTTCATTCCTGCACTCATCCAGCTTCAAGACCTCCAACGCACAAAGGCAGCATCAAAGACTAGAGAGAACACTCCTACCTACGACTTCCTGTGCAACCTTCACTCACCTCCTCCACCATCTACAAGCCACCTGAAGACCAAGTCTCCAACAGCAGCCTGATTCAGGTGCTCGTATCCTCTTCCATCTACTCTCTGCCTGCAGTCCGTCATCACCTCCTCCTATAACAGATTCTGGTTTAACAGTAAAAGATAAAACACCAGCAACATCTTCCAGTGATCTACAGCAACGTCCTTCACCACCAGATTCTTGAAGACAAATGATGCCAAGTCCCCACTTGTATTTTACAGCAACTCTCATTTACTGTCAGCCTTTAAGTTCTGTCAGACCTCGAGTAAAGACCTCTGCTGGAAGCTTTGTAAGTTTTCATCGCCAACCGCTGGCCCAGATAAGCTATTTATGAACTCCAGAACCATCTTCTTTAGTGACGTCTTTAATGACATTCAGGATCAAATGAGATTTTCTATTAATTGGGGGATTTTGACAGCGTTATTCCACAACAATCCAAAAGCACATCGAGAAATCTGACATCCTTTGTGACGTCATTAATGACTTTCAATGATGTGAAGTGTTTTTATTTTTTAATTCAAGGAACATTGTCATTTTTGTGGCTTGTTGGTTTTGAAGTATGATGTTCACTTATTGTCTGAGAGTTTCTGGGTTCAACTCTCAAACGACCCCCACCCATAATAAATTGTTCAAATACCTCTTATATAGTGTTGAATATGTTGCACCTTTACATCACATATGTATGAAACGGAGGTAAAAACTGTCTTCAAAGATCACGTGGAGTTCATTCAGAAGTGGATCTGGTCGGGTCCAAGTGGATCTTCAATCCTGGAGCCTTTTCTGGGTCAGTGTCTCAGGATCAGGGTCCAGGGGTCAAGTCCCTGTTCACGTGGGTCCATTGACAACAATGTGAGGACGTCATATTATTATGTTGTCATTTTTAAGTTTCATCTGTATCCCATGTTTATTTTATAATTTAGTCTTACCTGGAACAGTTTCAGGAAGAACAATATCCTGCTTGTGGACCAGTGGAGAAGATCTTCCTCATTTGTATGAATTCAGTAGGATTCTGTAGGAGCAGCTTTAGGAGGATGAGGTTTCAGCCACGGCTGGAAAGTGTTGAAAAGTGTAGAAAAATAAAGAGGTGGGTGAGGTGGGAAAGAGGTCATGAGCTTCAGTCATCAGTGTGAAGATTTACTGATGCTGTTACTATTAAAACCATTGCTAAGATCTGCAGTTGGAGGATCCACCAGAACACTGGAGTAATGCAATAACACACGAGGCTGAAATCCCTCCAGGAGACTGCTCCATGTGACCCTGATGGTCTAGTCGTCAGGATTTGGTGTTTTTGCCACCACGGTCCGGGTTCAATTCCCTGTCAGAGAAGAAAAGTCTTGTGTCTGTTTTCCAATCCTGAATGTCTTTGTACTTTTGTCTGATTGTTGAAGCTGAGTTTTGAACGTTTTACCTCTCAGTTCAGTGTGACTTTTTTCTTTAATGTCTTCTTTAGTCTGCAGAATCTAAATGGTAAAAATAAAAAACAGCCAACAGACTTGGTCCTCTTTGTGTCCTAACTCAGGAAAAATCCACTTCAATTAGACAAAAAAAATCTGATCATTGACTTTAATCTAAATAAGACAAATTTCCCATTAAAGTTGTTATAAAAACATTAATTTCATATTCCTGTCAGTCCTAAAATTCAAGGTCCAATCTTGGGGGACATCCTGTCCTCAAATGATGTCTACAATCAGAAACTTTTCCAAGATCTTAGACTCACCTATTGACATAGATTGACTGTAGCAAAGACAAGCCTCCACCACCACCCGTCTGTGTCTCCATCACCTTTTTGCTGCAGATTCCATCAATTTTAATAATTTACAACTGTGTGATTTCAGTGTTTTCCAAAAACCTGACAAAGTGTCACAGAATAAGGACTAGCAGGTGCTGCAAAGGTGGTTGTCCAGGATAGGAAACTACATCTACTGGAAAGATCCTTCTACCAGAATGGATCCAGAGAAAACTGCAAAGTGGAAGAGTCTGCTTATCCACATTCAGAATCTCAACACATGAAGACCACTGATCCCAAAGTGTGGTCATCCAGACGGGAATCTAGAGACCAAATAGATACGAGCAGGTTAGTGACAGTTATCTGCCACTGATAAAGATCTGGTGTATCTGAGGGTGGAGTTAAATCAACATGTATGAAGTATAGATTCTTGTCAGGTTCACTAATGGAGGAATTCCCCGTCACTTCCAGTATTCTGGTGGGTGAGTGGGGACACAAACCAGTATTTGACATCACATTTGAGTGATCAGTCCATTCAGATGTGTTTGTGAGTGGAGCAACATTGTGGTTTGAACGTGTCTCCATTCAGTTTTTGGTTGTTGAGACTGGAGTTTACAGAGGTCCTGGTTCCTAGATGATAGTTGTGGTTCTTGTTGTTGCTTTACAGTCACTTTGTAACAACTCAGTGATGTCATCAAACGTATGTGATGATGTCACAAAGAATGCTGCCATTAGATGTCATGAATATCAGTCATCAGTGTGAACATGTCTTGATGCTGTTATTTGAATCAGATCAGCTGAAAGCATTTATCCAAAATCAGACAGGCAGGTCGGCCGAGCAGGGGGAGCAAAACAAAAAAGGAAGCGTAGCAGAGTGAAGCAGCGTAGGCGTGGCGAGGTGAAGATAAAAAAGAAGCCATGTCCCAGTACTCATAACTTCACCGAGGAACTAATCCAGAAGAATCCCAATCATATGTCCAGGAGCGAGGAGAACCGGATCCACGGCCCCAAGAGCAGTCGGCCTGTACAGAGACGCCCTGGATCTGCTGCACTCAACAGCAGCAGACAGCCAGGACGGGAAGTGATGGCATTAAATAACGCTGCCGGTCTCCTACAGCATCTATGACTGAATTATTCAGGACCGAAGTTTCACCAGAAAGATCCAACTGTAACGTCAGAACCATGAGAACGTGTAACTATGAACACAGAAAAACTGATGATGATAACCTCAGTTTAATCTTTCACAAAGGTGCTGATAAGACATTCAAATCACGTATTTTCATTCAACTGGGACGAGTTCAGATCAGTTTCCCAGTTCAAACCTGAAAATATGATAAAAAACAAGAGCATCAAAACAAGTGTTCTTGTGTTTTACTTCACTGCTCCAATATTTACTTGGGGACGATTCCATATTTTCAAGCTGCTTTGACAAAATCTTTTTCTTTTATCAGGTTTTTTGTCAGATTTCTTTCGTTACTATCGTTTATTTTAATGAGTAGTATGATTCTCACTTCGGGTGTGAGAGGTCCCAGGTTCAATTCCCAGATGATTCCCAGTGCAGAAGAGAAACTTCAGCATGACGTGTAAATGCTGAAACCCGACGTCTTCACTTGCTTTGCTGTTACAGTTTGAAGAGCTGACGCGGTTTTCGGGATGTGGTTCTTTTATTCATCATGTAAATAACACAAAAGATCAAACATTACACTTATCAGTTGAGTTTATTACTTACTAGTGACATTTTTCTAACTGGCTTGTTTAAAAATTTGGTAACTTAACAGTCTCTGACATCAACTGACATATTTGGATTAACGTGTTTTTAAAAGACTGTGTTCAGATTGACTAGGAATGACTCTGGGATCGTAGATCTCATACCCAGCATTCCTAAAGCTTTTTTTCATGAACATGGTAGATCCAGAACACTGGCAGGACTGGGATTTGAACCCAAAAAGTGGTCCAAACACTCTAATGGACTTCGTTATGTCATTGGCACCTTGTTTTAACCACTATGACCCTCGTAAACCTGGAGGGGAACCAGGGAACCAGGATCTTCCAGGGTCCTTTATGCAGGGAGAGTGCACTGTTCCTGGGTAAGTTTCCTGACTTTGGGTCCCTCATCTGTGGAGATGCACAAGCTGCCAAAAATAGTCCTGCCAGAGGTGTTTCTGCTTGGTTCTGGGCCAGAGACCTTTTAGAAACAACTCAAGTCTCTCCATAACCTTGTTTGGATGTTCCAGACAACTTCTGCTGTAAGGCCCGGCTGACTTTCAGCTCCTGATTATCCTCTTCCTGCCATAGCAGTTTAACACTGAAGTAAAAGTTTGTCCTGATAGTAGAAACAGCATTTTTAGTCCTTTTTACAACAGCAGAGAAGTTCTGACTGCTGTGGGGATGAATGACTTGTGAAAGCCTCCTTCCTGCAGTGGAGGTGTTTCAGTCTCTGCTCAGTGAACCACGTTCTCATGCAGTGGATCACGTGGGTTGTCCATGAAGATCTGAGCTTTGGTAAGAACACTACAGATTGTAAGTGGTGCAAAGTATAACTGGTAATCAGCTTGTTAGTTTGGGGATTGAACACATGACCTTGGAGTTAGTAGCACCGCCCTCTGACCTTCAGAGGTAACCAGCCTCTTTAGGAGGCATTTCTTTATTGAGAATATGTTGTTAATGATGTTCCAGCCGCTGTAAATCACCATCTTTCCAGTCAATCAGAGTAAAGAAAAACAATGGAAACATTGGAAACATCAGTCTGAATCTGCAAATTTGTTTTAATTTGGAATATTTGAGAGTTTTATGATCTTCTGAGACTGAAACTGGGTTAAGTAACAAGGAATCACTGATCACATCTATAAATAAAAGCAGAGATTAGGTCTGTATAATTTCTTACTGGGAACTGAAAAAATGAACATGTTCATTACAATAAATATGTAGCTGGAGGCCAGTCAGAAGGTTTCATCGCCGTCGGGAGCCAAAATCAATGCTGCAGGAAGCTTGGCGAGACCCAAACCAGCTCCAGTCCGACAGCTGACGTCCAAACATGCAGAAGACCAGTGTACCAGCAGGTACCAGTGTCGTCTTTGTTCAGCTGAAAGGAAGGAGTGTTTCTCTTTTTTTTGTAGTAAATGGATAAAAAAACATTGTTACCTGTAAACATGAGCAGTTTTACACAACTGCACAATTAAAACCTGAATCCACTTTTAGGGGAAGTAAACTGTAAGTAAACTCAGCTGGTTTTGCTGTAGTCTGAACTTAAAAACATTCTGCTCTGCGAGGATGTCAAGTGAGTGCCAACCTGTTTAAACACATTTGAATTCTGTCCTGCTGCCACACTGGAAACTGGAATTAGCAGTGTTTGGAAGTCAATGAACATTGTTCCTGGGAAGTGATGAGAAGTTGTCAGTAATCTGAGGGAGTTATTTTCTGATTTACACGATGAAATCCTCCAGCACATGTTTCCTCTGCACTGAGGACGCTGCTGCATCCCTCCAGTCTGGAGTTCTGCAAATTACTTTCAGCCTCCTGATAAATACACGGAGCAAGTGCATCCCTGGTTGGCAGATGTAAAAAAAAAAATAAATAAACAGAAGTCCAAAGAAAGGGCTGATGTCTGTCTTGGCGTTCTTTTTATTGTTTATTAGTTCCCATCATCCTGTAACCTTCAGATTCCAGTTACTTAGGGAAACAACACGTAGGAAGACTTGGATTGATGCATCTTTAACCGTATCGTATGACATGAACACATAAACGATGGAACGGATCAATCTGGAAATCTAACGTCAGCTGGAAGATCTTTTGTTTTGTAACCACACTGTCTATAAGCAGGTTCAAGTCGTGACCAACGTCTCACTCGCAGGTAGCGACTGGCAGCATCAGGGGACATTCCCGAGCACGCCTGTCCCAAGTGCAACGAGATCCTGGCGACTTGGACTCCCTGCAGATCCACATCATGGACTGCATCAACTAGACCTCGGTCACTATCAGGTTCTGTGACGCACACAAAATGTATGGTCACATTCTCTGTGATTTTGTTTATATTCATATATTTTATTAGTGGGTACAGAATAATTTTTTAATCATGATTTTACTTTCGGTGTATTGTTTGTGGGAGGAAGACACTTGCATGTGAGCTGTAGGGGTTAAATCTGTGTTCTTGCCAAGCCCTGTCCACAACATCGTTGCATATCAGTGTGTCCAGGAGGGGACAGTGTTGCGCTGTGCTTCCCCAGCGGAGCCTCCTTCTCCAGCGGTCTTTCGCATCTTCATCCAACGGAGCGAAGCTCTGTCGAAAAGAAGAACCTGTCGTCTGTCTTGTTATTTCCTCCTGTTTTCTACAGGTTTATGTTTTTAAACGTGCATAACTGCATCTACGTGTTGTTAAACACCAACATGATTTTGTGAGATAATGATCATACTTATATGGGTTTTGTGACCAGCAGAGACAATTGGACTTGATTGTGTCTCCAGTATATGTTTCATTTTGGGTCAAAATAATATTTTATTGATGTGATAGTTTATTTAAATAACTATTTGGTGGATGTCATAGTTCTGATGTATTCCTGAATGAGTTTTTGTTGCAGCTTGAAAAGTGACTTTGTCAGTTCCTGCAGGACAACCTGTAGATCCAACGTTTCAGGAGGACTGAGCAGTCAACAGTGTCACATTATAATTATTATCATTTACCATTGAACTGATATTTACTGTAAAGTCTTCTCCAACTCATCCCAAAGATTCTCAGTGGGGTGATGGTCAGAACTCTGTTGTCAACTCATGTGTCAAACATGATGCTGCATGTTCCTCAAACCTCTGTCAGTCACAGCAGATGAATCCTGGCATCGACCTTTTGGACTGAACGTCGCCACGAGGGAGGAGAAGAAATCTGTGTAAAAAGATCGTAATGTTGAGGTAGTCAGCTGTGCAGATTGTAACGATGCTGAACCTGGTCAGCATGTGGTTCTTCCTGTTGACCACATTTATTTCTCCCCCGAGCAAGTATTACATAAACAACGGCATGATGGTCCCCCCTCCTGATCCAGGTCCTGAAGTGAAATGAACTGAATTGAATCATGGACTCGGGAGTTCTCTGTCATCTACATCTTTATAGTGTTTTGCATGTTCTTCACCACAGAGAACTGAAGTTCATAACGAACCTTAAAACGATGCGCTGGTGCAGACTCTCAGTCATTCAGGTCCTGGTCTCTCTCAAAGACTTGAATCAAGGCAGCTGGACTTCTTTTTCAAGAGCAAAGATAAACAAGTTAAAACTTTAAAGTCAAACATGAAAAACTCTGAATTACTGTTGTACATTATATACCTGGAATAAATGGTCTCTTGATCCTGTTAGGACAAGAGACATTTTTGAAGCTTCAAGAGATATTTTCCAGATTTCATGATTTTATTGATGGATGAAAATAAAATTAAAAAGATACTTGTCTCCCTCAGTTAATACTGACTCCAGAAATAGAGGGGGGACGTGTCCACGTGTGGACCAACTCTGACCAGATGAAAACTGGAGCAGGATTCATCGTCCTGTGACTCTGATCAGGATGATGATGGTGTCAGCTGACCATTCAAGATGACAGTAGTGACCACCTGAGTCCAGAGAAGATATCAGAGGTTGTACATGGAGTTTCCACAATGAAGGACTGGAAGACGGTGGACATTTTTACCTGTAACAAGATATATTGAAGTGATGACTTACGGCTGAATGCAAAAGGTTATAGAACAAATGTTTTAGTGATAAAATTACTTCAAAATCTGGACGGCAGCTTCCATCAAGGTTAGTTCAACCGTCTTCAAATGGAGGAATTCTGTCTGAACTTTGGTTAGATAGGTTACATCTGGTACCATGTGGTTATTCCTGGATCATTTCGATGATACGTACATTTATTTCCCCTTTTGGTTGACAGAGGAGACTTCAGGTGGAGACAGAAGATGGATGTTTGTAGAAGATGCAAATGGAAATGACATGCTGAGGGTGAAAGTAAGAAGTGGATTCACATCTGCAGGCAGATTCTCCACATTTTAGACTTTTCCAAATGTTTTACAAGAAAGGAAAAAATGAATATCAAAAACCTGAAAGTGGAGGAGTCACACATTTAGGAGAAAAATTCTGGACGTGTAGCTGCTGAAAGGGATCAGGTGGAGGATCTCAGAGGTCGTACATGAACCTGCACAGTGGAAGTTTGCATATTTGAATCCTGCATGCCTTCCTAACTATTTTTTATTTTATTTTTACTCTACTTTTACTCTTTACTTGTCCAGAAACAGACAACTCATGGAGGATGAGGTTTGCATTGGAGGCTGTGGGGTTGGAAGTTCCTCGCCTCCATCACTTAGAGCAGCAGCCACACCCACAAGTTTCTTTCTTATTCTTGGTGCCACTTCACGAGTGACTTCTTTGAAGTGGTTTTGGTAGATGTTGGATGGATTCTAAAACAAAATCTCTGTATAGAAGATCAGCAGATATGATCAGTACTTACAAGTTTGTTTCTGTGGATGTTCATGCCGACCAAATCTGGGCTGCATCTTGTAGGAGCTGCAGTGGAGCTGCATCTGGCCGATTTCTAGAAGAAAATACACCTGGTAAATGTAAGAATGTGTGGGTGCAGGACTGCATTATATCGAGTGGATGAAGAGTGGGTATGTGTCCACCTGATGAGAGCAAGGTGGAGGATGTCAGAACCTGCAGATGAAGTTGGGATTTTCATCTCTCACACTGACAGCGTCAGGCGGTGACTTGGATCGGCCAGTGTCGGGTCATCTGGTCCGTTGTCCTCCAGCTCTTCCCAGATAAAAGCGGGAGTGGGATTCATTACCTGTGACCCAGAGCAGGAAGGTGGTGGTTGAAGTTGTAAAGTTAACATGGGAGCAGTTGACGGTACCAACAGGTTTCTGAAAAGTTCACCAAAATATTCAAGTGAAATGAAAGGTCTTGTAAAAATGTGAAGTGTGTTCCTGCCTTCTTTGGAAGAAGGAATCTTTATCTGCAGGAAGATGTTCATCTCTGCAGGACCTCAACACAACAACTTATCCAGACACCACAAAGCTGGAATCTTAAAGGCTAGTTTAGGGAATCTGACCCGGAAACAGTTTTTATCTTAATTAATGAAAGATAACGACGATAGCCTGCTGGAAGAGTGGGATCTTCTCCAGTTTTAACATTAAAGAAATCATTGCTGTATTCATTTATGTCGACAGCTTAGACTTTTCCTTAATTTCTGCTATTAATCTTATAAATATGGGTACTAGAATATTCCAAAAGTGCTTATAAAATGCTGCTGGGAAGCCGTCTGGAGCTTTATGGAGCTCTGCTGGAGTTGGAGGTTCATCCAGTTCTGCAGCCTGATCTTCTGTGAGGTTTGGTAGGTTGATATTGTTGAGGAGTTTGTTCATCTCTGATATGTCTGATTTGTTTGTAGATGAATACAACTTTCTATAGAACAACGTCTCCTGTTGAGTTAACAACTGTGGAGATTGTGGATTTTTCCTTGTTTTTCTTGATCTGACTGGCCAGATATTTGACAGATTTATTGCTGAATTTAAAATGTTCGTGTCTGAGTCTTTGGATGAGGAATCTACTTTTTTTATTCAGATATTCGTTCAGCTGCAGTTTATATTTTGCACTGCACTCGTCCTCATTCTACAACCGTGCCATGTCTCAGACATAAATGGCAAAGCATGTCTTTGCAGTCAAATGTCCTAAACTCCTTTATGCTTCTAAATGACCACCACCTGGGGGTTTTTTTTTTGTTTTTATAAAAGTCACTGTTTGCCAGTTTTCAGAACCAAGCTTGTGCAACAAAATTAGAGCTTCAAGTACTGGATTTGTTCAACATCATTTGAATAATTTTGAGGGTGATCACATAATAACCTTTCACCTAATAAACAGCCTTGATCAAAGTGACCATTTTTATTTAAAAAGTAGGGTTATTGAGCATTGCATTCAATACATATGTACAAAGACTTAAATGGAAATAAACACAAGGAAAACATTTAATACCTAAAATACTCATTACTGCCCTACTAAATCATGCTGATGCCCTCAAAATTGACATATAAAACAAAAGCTGAAAATGTCTAATTATTGGTAAGAACCAGGGATAGAAAATGCAGTAATTGATCAAATATTTAACCTCCTCCCAGCTGGCGCACACATCTGTGGACATCACACTCTGTGTTATCTCTACAATAATCTTATTTCTGAATTGTGGCACAAAGCAACAAGAAAATCAATTGTACCCAAGTCTGAGGAGGTTCATGTGTTTTCAATATAACATTGTTAGAAAAAGAGACGCATCTTTATTACTACTAAAGTAGAAACAGACAAACCAAAGTACAAGGTAACTTTAAAAGAGAGACATAGATACACTTTTTTTTAGGTTGGTCTAAGTATGGCGTGTTTCTTCCAAACAATATCAACAAAACCAACAACTAGATGACGAAAACAAATCCAGCTCCATCAGGCGTGTCTCAGTGTTTGTTCAGCGCACGACTTCACCTCGTCCCAACGACGTCCTAAAGACTCGTGCAAGCTCACACGTCTGTCTCTTGTTGTTAAACACAGACTTGCACATTTCCTAAAACACGGGTAAAAGACCGCAGGACTCAGAGTCCAGACTGCCGTTAACGTTCTGGCAAGTTCTCAGGTTACGGTTTCAAATGTTGTCGTTTGAGTCAAACACACTAATTATACTTTCATTCTTCATAAACATGGCTTTAGCTACCTCGTTTTGAACTTTTTTAATTCCTTCTGAGAGGTTTCAGCCACAGTTGCGCACCACTTCTTTATGATATTTATACTTGTGCCGTCTGTCGATGGTGAAAATTCTCCAACTGTTCGATACCAAATATCCACCTTTTTGCATTTCGTTTTTGCTCATTAGGAAGATGGCACCACAAACGAAAGTTGGCCACATCTTTTGGCTTGTTCTTGCTGAGCTGGTGTGTCAAAAACCTCCATGTGGAGAAATGCAGAAATCGGTACCTGGTTCTGAGATGACTTGCTGAGCGCTGAACTTGTGCCACCCTGTCTCAGTCCCTCTCCATATTTACCACTGCCTGTTTGTGGAACAGACTTTCCTTCTGCTTCTAGAAATGTAAGGTTTAACATGTTTACTGGGATGGCTTCCCAAACACCATCCGGCTGATGGCCAGGCATGTCGGTTAAAACACAACAGTCACATTTGAGACACAACTTATCATAAAAACCAGCGTCAAGTCCAGCAAAATCTTGGTACGAGCAAAAACATTCATCAACCATTTCTTGCCTTGGTGGTGAACCCTCTTTTGAAGTGTTTCCCTCAGACAAACCGGACTTCATGTGAACATGTTTTAGCTGAAGGATGCTCGGCTCATTTACTTCAGGTAAAAGCGAGGAAATCTCTACGGATACGTTCCTAATGCACACGTTGGTATCTTCACTTATATGTTCTGTATTGGGTTGTTTTGTGGTCATGTCTGGTAAGTCTTCAGCATCTGATATATCTTCATAGTGTGGATCACGTAACATTTCAAAAGGTAGCATATCTTCCCCACTGCTTCCAGCAGCCAGCCTCTTATCGGAAATCTGGTTCACTTTTAACGAAGAGCTGTATTCCGGCGGTGAGGCGCGGTTGAGTCTTAAACTGGGATTCCTCCCAGTCTTTGAATCCCTGGTCCCTGCAGATACTTCAGTAAGAATCACTGGACCTCTTTCCTGTTTCTTTGAGCAGGTGCCAGCATCTTCTTTCGGGATTTGTGTATATTCTGTGGAGAAATCAAGACAAATGTTATCTAAATTAACTTTCTGATCCTGTAACAGTATGACTTCAGAAACCTGATCCATCTTTTGAATGGTCTGTACAGTTGTCATACTAAACGGCAGTGTCATCAGTGCAGTTGTTTCATCAACGGGTTGATCCAAGCAATAAGCACTTACACCATATCACACCAAACGTTCATCATTTCTACAGTCATTGGTTGCAGGCATGATGACATAGTGATGTTTTTACTATCATTTCAAAATCTACAGACATACATCAGAATATATACATTTAATAAGTGCTTCAAACCTGCAGCAGAGATCAGGGGACCTGGTGAATGCTCCTTTGCAGATGAATCGTCTCTCTTTTTTGGCTTGGGATTTGATGTAGAATTTGATTTGCTGATCTTAAAATTGTTCTCCTTAAATGGTTGACCAGTTGTTGTTATGCACTGCTTCAGCACAGAACCAGTGAGACGTTTCCCATCTTCTTCGGAACAGGGAGTCATTGCGGGGACAGAGACAATCCTGTTGGAATGTTGCGTGCTGCAGCCAGCCAGGAACAGTGAATTCCTGTTATCGGGGGATCTCTTGTTGTGCAGAGTCGATACATTGGATAAATCTGACCTATACGTTGAAACTTTGTCTGCAATCAACTCACATATTTCATTATTTGTAAGTGATTTGGCTTCTCTAACTGCAAAGACCTTGTCTGGAGGTAGCTGACAAGCTGGGAAGGAAAATGAGACGTCTTGTTGAGGGGAGGTACAATGAGCTCCTCCTAAATAATTAACATTTAGTGATCCACGCAGTTCACAGTTTTGACATCTCGACAAACATTTTAATTGACTCCTGTGGTGACTTTCATTTGAAAAATAAGTACTAGATTTGGCAAAAGAAGAAACCTGAAATGGAGAACCGGAGTTCTTATTCATGGGTATCACAGAATAACGGTCATCTTGCACAGTGGTATGTGCAAAAACATTTAAGTCAGTTATGGATTCACTCCTTTGATTGTGACTGCTCTGCGTAACATAAGCATGATCTCCAGGTTTTGGGTGCTGGGATTCGGTCCAAACCATGTTTCCTTGAGACTCCTCTTTGTAACTGAGGTCCTGAAACTTGTCTTGCAGTTGTACGTGGCCTTTGTGACACTCAGCTTGGCAGTAAAGTATTCTGTGCTCCATGTGGATTTGTATTCCTTTTGCAAGGTCAGACACGGGAGCAGGTCCTATGCTGCTGTCCTTGGGTGATGAAGGACAGGTCCCAGCCTGGCTGTAGGAACATCCAGATTGCATGGAGATTAGTCTTTCTCGTGATGACTTGAAGGATTTCTTCTATCTGGGGGAAAAAGAAACATGTTGAGACAATGTGAGAAATTTCTATCATTTTGAATTTATTTCTCTTACTCTTTGGAATATACTAAAATCAACCTACTGACCTACCTAACTATTTTTACCAAAAATGCTGACATTTTTCATTCAGATTGACCACTAGTTGACTCTCAAAGCAAAGTAAACCTGTTTGTTAAACTATATATATATATATATATATATATATATATATATATATATATATATATATATATATATACATACATACATATATATACACACACACACACACACACACACACACACACACACACACACACACACACACAAATACACACACACACACACACACACACACACACACACACACACACACACACACACACACACACACACACACACACCTGTTCAAATACACTGTAAATGCTCAATCTGAGAAATATTTCTAGGTGGAAACATTTTTGTTTGTCTGAATGTAATACCAGATTTTGACTAATTAAGTTTTGAGGGGAAAAATGCTTGTGGGCAGTTTATTACAGGGCAGTAACTATCGCCACGACTAAATATAACTAATATTGATATTCAACCCTACTTGTAACTTATTAGAACAAGAACACGTTGCACGTTGGCCTCTTTCATCCGTAGTAGCTGCTTTGTAGGTTTGCTGAGACCACAAACTGCGGCGACATTTCTCGTAGCGCGCGTGTAACAGCCTGCACGTTCAGAGGACCAAAAACGGACGTCGTTCTCCGCAGTGGGACATTCAACACACCGAATAAGATGAATCACGACAATACAGCACCCAATTCGCCAAATGTTTGTATTCTTACCACGGCTCCGCGACGGATCTTATGCAGAAAATTGTTACGTGTATTTTTGTCGACTTTTTCGACTTGCAGAGGACGTTAGTACGTTACGTACGTAACGTCATCGCGTTAAACAGGATTACGTTACGTGCGTTACGTAATCGCGTTACGTACGCTGCGTCATCGCGTTAAACGCGATTACGTTACGTACGTTACGTCATCGCGTTACTTGGAAGCTCTGCAGTTGCAAAACATGGCAGTCGTCTGTAAATTATTTATTCTATTTTAGATTTTTTTTAATGTTTCATAAACCGAATTGCGCAATCTACAATCTGTTTCATTTGTTGGTTTGTATAATTAATTTTTTTCTGAGATTGTCACTTTTATTATTAATATAAAAAAAGCCTGTCACCGTGAGTGTTTGGCGGTCGACGGTTTACCTTTTGTATTACTATAAAACCTTTCATATAGCGTAATGCTTTCTCCCATTTCTTCCCCAATTTTTGAAAAAAAAAATAACTTGGATATTTCTTGTATAATTTGTAATTATGCAGAAACCATTATGCATTTATTTTATAGAATGTATACTTTTTAAATATTTTTTGGATTAAGATTGAAAATCTATTTACAGCAATGGAGCTCAAAATATCTTGCAGAATAAAGACATTTATTTTTATGAAGGAAAAGAACAAAAAGCAGCATTTTATTTTGATTTTTTTAGTATCTTGTATATACATAGATGCAAATGGATGACTCAAAAACCCAACACTGCACACTTTGAAAGTGACATCAAGTTTATTTGTAAATCTTGGAAGATCTAATGCCTCCAAAGGTCTTAAAGACTCTTCAATGTTTTAGCAAACTTTTTGATTTGTGGTTCTAACCCCAAATTCTTTTTTTTTTTTGTTCTATGTGCATTTGGCAGAACTAATTTTATGGGTGCTTTTTGATCTGTTCACTGTGCTATGAAATGTATGTAAAATGCACATTTGACAGAAAACAGGACCCCTAGCAGTAACTTTCTTGTCCCAGCTCGGATGTACATTGAGTTCATTTCAGTGTGTATCAAAGCCACCTACATAGTGAACACAATATGCATCATCATTTGAAAAGTATCCATAACTGTTTGCTTTACTTACACTGCCTAACAGCATAAACATTAATAAGACTTGGCTACTGAACTGGAAAAAGACAGTATCAAGAAAAAGGAAGGAGAAAACAAGTTCTGAAAAACAAAGCAGAAGATTATTTCCAAAGCATTCATTTAGTCAGCAAAGGATAACGTATTTCATAGAAGACCAGAAAGAGCAGAGCCCGTTCTCCTGTTATTTGCCATCATCACATTTTTGAAGGATATACAAGTTGCATTAATGGATGAATTCCAATAAGTAAAATGGCAGATACAAAACACATAGCTGATTTATTTTCACACATGCCCCCTATGTAAAAAGCCAAAAGCCACGCAACTTCCCTTCTGCAATCTCTTTATCCTAGCACATTTTGCACACTTTCTTACTATGTGTAGCCGCTACTTCAAGGTTCTATATTCTCTTTGGACTAATCTATCTCAAATTATATAAAGATTATCCATGTTTTTTTAGAACAATGACCATCAGCAAGTGAAATGCAAAAACAAATTGTTCAGTGTGTCAGTATACATGTTTCACAGAACCAGAGATTAGCTGCTGAAATGCATACAACACTCACAAACAGAATAGTACAATTTATTCAACTCTTCATTGTATCTTATTTGTTCTAGATTTATTCAGACAGTTTTTCAAAACAACTTTTCAATTACTTTTTTTGTTATTTTTACAGATCTGACAAAAGACAACAGGACTGATTAAATGCCAAAACAACATCAGATTAACTAGAAGGCAATGCTACAAAGTTAAAATGACACAATGAAACTGGTGAACCAGTTAATTATTGACAGCTAAGGTAAATTGATGTCTGTCAAAAAGCATCCATCCATCCATTTTCTATACCTGCTTAATCCTATACGGGGCCTTGGGGGTCTGCCAGAGCCTATCCCAGCTCACTACAGGTTGCCAGTCTATTACGTAGCAACATATATAAACAAATAGCCACGCGTGTACTCACACCTACAGGAAATTTAGAATCATCAATTAACCAAGCATGTGTGTTTTTAGACTGTGGGGAAAGCCGAGGAGAGAACCCACGCAGGACAAACCAGGAACCTTCTTGCTGTGAGGCAACAGTACCAACCACTAAGCCAGCGTGCTGCCAGTAAACAGTAAAACAATAAGACGTTCTTCTGACATGTCAGGCTGATTATAGTATTAGTATGATAGGGG
This sequence comes from Xenentodon cancila, assembly GCA_014839995.1. Classification (NCBI taxonomy): domain Eukaryota; kingdom Metazoa; phylum Chordata; class Actinopteri; order Beloniformes; family Belonidae; genus Xenentodon; species Xenentodon cancila. The sequence continues at coordinate 20,819,918 of CM026219.1, forward strand.
AGTCCTCAGTCTGATCCAAGAACAGCATGGAACGTCTGGTTTTAGAAGTCAGGATGGTATAAGCAGGCCCAGGTCCAGGCAGGGCTATAGTTCCAGGATCTGAGTTTGCATGACCGTTTCACTTACCCAATAGATGAACATGTTAGAATACAAACATTTGGTAATATAATAATGAATATTATGATGATGAATACCCCCCCCCCCCAAAAAAAAAAAAAAATGTAGCAAGTGTATATGTGATAAATTGCTGAGAATAGCATTTGAAAAAATGTTTAATCCAAACTTAACACTGAACCTACTGCAACATGCAATTGATAAGACTGCTCGGCAGTTTTTTTTTTTTTTTTAGTTTTTGTTTTTTTACTGTTTTTGGTTTCATATTTTTAAAAGTAACCTAAACACTATTTATTTAGCCTGCATTTTATTTGTACAACCAGAAAAGTATTTTTCTTCTAAAAAGCAATTTTGGTTAGATAGGAATGTACTGCAAGTATTGTATATGTGTGCCTTAAAAAGTGCTTGTTTAGTTATCCCAGTTTATTAATAAGTATCCCACAACAGTTATTAAAAATAGAATCCAGATAGTAAAATATCATTGACTAAATGTTGATATATGGTTAAGCAGATATATGGAATCCATGTTGAATCCTGATATTTAAATCAAACAAAAAGTGGTTGGTGACTTAAATGTTGAATCAATGTTAGGTTTCAACTATAACTGATACCCTATCAATGTTGATTTATCCATCTAAATTTGGATCTACGTGCACATTTAAGTTTAATTTATATTGAATCAATGTTCGGAATCAATATTGCTTCAACCATCATCTAAATGGTAATCTACATGAACATTTGGGTTAGAAAGATAGTCTAAAGGTATATAAAAAAGCCATTTGAAAGCTAGAACAGCTTCCATCAGCTTTCATAATTTCAACAGCATTCATCGTTGATAGAGGATAATAAAAATAACCCACGTTTCCTGTTCAGCACTGTAGCCAGGCTGACAAAGAGCCACAACTCTGTTGAGCCGTGCATCCCTGCAGCTCTCAGTAGTGAAGACTTTATGAGCTTCTTTAGTAGTAAAATTGTCAGAATTAGAGAGGAAATCGGCCAGGCCCTCCCGGCAGTGGCTGTGGGCATTTCTTCAGCTCCGGCGACTCCCTTAGGCTCTGACCTGACTCTAGACTGTTTGGTTCCTGTAGACCTCTCTGAGCTGACCTCAGTCGTCAATAAAGCTAAATCATCACGTGTCTGTTAGACCCAATCCCAACTCGACTACTCAAAAATGTTTTCCTTCTTATTTGTACTGGACCAGATCAACTTATCCCTAATTTTAGGATATGTGCTACAGGTTTTAAAAGTTGCAGTAATTAGCCAGCTGTGTGACCATTTGTATAGAAATAATCTATTTGACATGTTTTAGTAAGTATTCAGAATGCATCCAGCACAGAAACAGCGCTGGTTTGAACCACAAATTCACGAATGACCTTCCTATGACCTCAGATAATGGATTAGTACATATATACGGTCTACAATAAGATTAACAAACTTAACTCATCACAACCAAGGTGGAACCCTTTAAGGTTGTGGAGGAGACATCCCACTGTGTGAAAGTGTGGCTGATTGCAGACAGACTTAGTAACTAGATAAACAAAGACGCATTGTAGTCCAGCTACTGACCCGACTGAACGCACCTTGACTGAGGCCTGGACTGACCTAAGGACCTCTGCACCTGACAATGACACAAATGATGACTTCCAAGACTCCATCTAACTCTGAAGGGCCTGATAGGTCCCTCTGGCAGGGACTTAGTTACAGTATTCACACTGGGTTGACAGGCCTATGTTATTTTTATTTATAGTCATTTTGGTGGTATGGAGAGAACGTTTACCGCCTAAGAACGTTGACAGGACCGGAACAGTGACAGTAGACCTGTGTAAAATTAAGTGTGGCACCAATAAAAAGAGCTTTGCTTTACCACAGATATACATATGTTTGACTGGTATTAGAGAGCAGTGGTGGGCAGCACGGTGAGTTGGTGTTTAGCACTGTTGCCTCAGGAGTCTTTCTGTGTGGGGTTTGTATGTTCTCCTGGTACTCTGGCCTCCTCCCACTTTCCTCCTCGCAAATATCTCAGACATCTACAGGTGGCAATGTAATATACACCTCGTACACAGATCCAGACGCTGTCCAAAGCAATAGCTCTTTATCCAATTAACTCTCTGAACAAAACCATCCTGAACCGCCTGAACCATGCGTGGAATCTCATCCTACCCCTTTAGTCAGGCAGAGGGCATCTTCTCCAGACCCACACGAGAGATCAGTAAGATCTGACCGTAGACTCAGGAAGGGTGTGTTCCAACAAGGTAAGTTGGCTTTGCTTGTTTCTATATAACCCTGAATACACAAGAACCACCCCAAACACAACCAGAACCAGAACTAGAGACTTGTAATCACATTCAAATGTGTGTAAATGTTTGGTCATTTATTCCATAACCTCATAATGTTGTTCTTTTCTGATATGTTTATGAGTGGTGATTTTATGGAGACAATAAAAGCACTTTATAGTGATAGTGACCTAGGATTGTACTGGCACCTGGGAGGGGTGGTGCCCATAGGTGCTCGGGCCTGAACATCGCTGCTTGCAGCTTTAATTGGGACCCGAGCACCAAGTGTGCAAGAACACCATTGAAATTATGTTGTTCATTATGATTATGATTATTATTAGGAACTGAGCACCGAGGGTGCAAAGATACTATTTTATCTGGAATGTTTATCGTTAGGGCTCAGCTCTGAGGTCGTGAGGACCCTATTGGATCTGTAATGTGTATTATTTTATTTTATTGTGAAAATGTATTCATGTCTATCTTTAATGCAAATTTAGAGAGTTCATTTTACTGGGGAAAATATGTTTAAAATTGGATTTTAAGACACAAAACACTGTACGCAATGTACCTAACTTTGAATGGACACCTACTTGCTGCTATCTGGGACTCTGAACCAGTCAAAACCTTCTGGCACCACATCACTGACTCTCTCTCCCAAATTCTGTATGTGGATGTGCTGTGTGTGGATGTGCCACATCCACAAGCCCTGCAGGCACCACACTTGAAAATAACTTACAGGGAAGAAGGCTAAGTGTTATGTTTGCAAGTAATTACGGGAAACTGTGGGTTTGTAGTACCGTTAAGTCTGAGATGACAAGTATGAAAAGTTTAAAATATAAACATCTTTGAGGATATGAGAAATGTAACATTCCATAAGTTGTTCTCTGGAGAACCTCAAGGCAATTCAACTGTGGTTGTAGTTTAACTTAATCTAAGCCAAGTTAGAAAAATGTCTTGCTTTAAAACACATCTATCATTCTGACTGAGATGCAACTGCGTGTTCCTAATTGGTGATGAAAACATACATGTAATTCACTTGGTGCAACGTGGAGTGTCAAAATAAAAGCAAGAGGTACCATGCATCAATCAACCTTCAACCCAGAAAAATGAAATGTGACTAGATCCTTAAAGTGCAGGACCTGGATTGTGTTCGGCTGTAAATGTCTTTAATGCTTATCCAGCTAGTCAACAAAAAAACAGGCTTGTTGTGGGGAGGAGGGGCCAGTGAGAGGATGGTCTTCAGTGAGACGATGGTCGTAGGGTGGGGAGGTCGTAGCGTCTGGGACCACCCAGTAGTTACCATGAAGGTCCAGGGAGGAAAGAGCAGGCAAGATGTCTCTCGGTGCAGAGTTTGTACCTTCCGAAGGTAACGGTGGAGCACTCACGCACTTCCTCAGGTATGGCACACTGTACAATCAATTGCATACGTGTAAGAATTTTTACTCCTTCAAGCAACAAAGTTCAAGACAGAAAATTAATTTCTCAGAGATACTTGCTTATGTAAAAAAGCAATACCAAAGGCTACCACGATGACTAAGCAGTGACGAGAAAAAGTATGAGAACTTCTTAGATTAACTGGTTAATTAATTGGTTTTCTGCAATAATTAAAAAAAGGTCACATCATATTTATTTAAAATACAATTAAATACTAACACAATGTGCTTAAGCTGTTAAGACACAAACTATTATAATTAGTAGTGTCTTCATTAAACACACCCATTTAACATTTACAGGGATGGAGGAAAAATTAAAAGCACCTTGGAGTTGACAGCTGAACAAACCTTTATTAGCAGCAATGGCTCAAACTTTTAGCAGGTTAGGATGATACCAGCACAACTCTCAGGAACTTCTGACCATTTCTTTTTACAGAATGGTTCACGTTGAAAAACTCTTAGTGTCATTCCACAGCTTGTCTATGGGCTCCGACTGGGCCATAGCAAAAGGAATATTTTTGTTTAATGAAGGCATCATGTGGTTGACTTGTTTTTTTCAATGCATATTGGGGATTGCGCTGGGATTGGGATATCATGCACTTTGTTGGGTTCCTTAGCAAGGTTTTTTTTTTCTCTCCTTAATTTGCATTTTATGAAACTTGAATCTGGAATCAGTTGAAATCAATTGGATTGGCAGAATAACATTCAGTTCAATTCATTCATTCATTTTCGATACTTGGTTTATCCGATATGATGTCACGGGGGTCTGTTGGAGCCTACCCCCACAAGTGAAAGGCAGGTGTAGCCCAGGCCACCAAAGGTTAATGATGCAGCACCAACCCCCCGTCAGTGCTAGTTACTGATGCAGTAGTGCCTCAGCCAATCGGAGTGCTTGACATTGGTTCAGCTGTGCCCTAGCCAATAAGAGCCCTTGTAGAAGCACTGAGAGTGGCAACGCTGACAACGATAGACGACAGGAAACACGCAGCCTGAGAGCACCTGTTGCTGAGTGGCGTTTAAGTGCTGTGGCAGGTTTTCCTGCTTCTTGAATGCTGTTTATGAGAATTGAACTCCCAAATTGGGCAGGTTTTTTGGTTAAGTTGAATTCATGTATGGCAACCCAACCCAGATTAACACCTGGAGCCCAGTATCTGTGGATGGACCGGTCCTGAGTCCTGAATGGCTACCAGCATCCTGCCATGCCACGGTGGAAGGATACAAAACACCACAGGTTGAATCAGCTTGCATCCCCCTTATGCTGAACTTACACCACTCGCACAGACCCCACCTTACAGACTCTGACTTTTATTTTAGTTGACTGCCTAATTGACCCGTAAAGAAACTCCTCTGTTTACTCAACCACACAGCCTGTGCCAGTGGAATGACTAAAAAAATAATGGTCCTTATTGAGTGTAATGTGTTTGAGTGTGGGGGTTCTGCTCATACTGGGTGACTTTGGGTGTAAAATCTACGATTCATGAGAGTTATATGGGCTTGGAGGATATCGGATGATATTGAGCTGACATGTTTTAACACTGTCATTTACAACATTTACAACATTTACAGTGGGGGCGGGGCTTAGTGGTTAGCACTGTTGCCTCACAGCACCGGCCCGGTGGGTCTTTCTGTGTGGAGTTTGCATGTTCTCCCCGTGCTTGCGTGGGTTCCCTCCGGGTACTCCGGCTTCCTCCCACAGTCCAAAAACATGCAGGGTAGGTTAATTGATCTTTCTAAATTCTCCCTAGGTGTGAATGTGAGTGTGCATGTTTGTCTGTCTTGTATGTGGCCCTGGATGGACTGGCGACCTGTCCAGGGTGTACCCCTGCCTTTCGCCTGATATGCGTCGGGATAGGCTCCGACAGACCCCCGTGACCCGGAAACGGATAAAGCGGGTATAGATAATGGATGGATGGACAGTGGGGGCGGCACAGCGGATTAGTGGTCAGCACTGTTGCCTCACAGCAAGAAGGTTCCCGGTTCGATTCCCGGCCCGGTGGGTCTTTCTGTGTGGAGTTTGCATGTTCTCCCTCCCGGTACTCCGGCTTCCTCCCACAGTCTAAAAACATGCATACTAGGTTGATTGCTCATTCTAAATTGCCCGTAGGTGTGAATGTGAACGTGCTTGTTTGTCTGTCTTGCTATGTGGCCCTGCGATGGACTGGCGACCTGTCCAGGTGGACCCCTGCCTTTCGCCTGCTATGCTCCGACAGGCCGCCGTGACCCTGAAGGAGTAAGCGGTTATAGATAATGGATGGATCTCTCTAAGAGTGAATCACAAGTACTTTGTTTGAACGTCATCTATAATCCATCACCTGATAGAGCTGGCAGGTTTTGCTTTCCAGGTCTGTCTATACATGTGACCTGCCACACCGAACAACCAGCGCAGATCAGCAGGCACATCTGGGATCCACTCCATGAGCCTAGGGAAGAACAGAAACGTTATACATAAGCAGCTTGGTCATAAAGATGACTGTTGTTTCTTGAAAGTGTGAACATAATTTGCATGATATACATCTGAGAAGGTTAGATATCATCAGTGGAGCTTTTTTTTCTTAGTTATATTTTGTAGACACAACCTAATAGCGCTCTTATTTTCTACTATAACTTTTAGCATGATTTTATAACACAATCTGAACTTGCCAAATGATTTACAACCCCTAAGCCTTATGCAGCATTTTATAACAGATTGGAACAAGTCTGAGCTTTGCTGTGTGGGAGATGAATGTAAAGAAGGTTTTAGAAACAGGAATTAGGAGGAATTACTTGTTGGGCCTAAGAAAGGCCTAACATCAACAGCAAAGTCTGACCACATGGTTTGAGATAAAGAAACCTTCTAAATGACTCAAATCCCCAGCAGGCTTTGCAGTATTTACTGTCACCGGCCTCTCATTGGGCATGAACCAAAACCCAGCAGGGGTCCCCTGATGCGCAGCAGCCCAGCCCTGGCTATAACGAGCGGCTCACACCTTTCCCTCACTCTCTTACATGCTCTCCAACACACTCGCCCTCAACGACTCCAACACGGACCTCATCTCTCCTGAGCGAGTGAGCTGTGAAGGCCACAGCTCCTACTTTACCATTACAGAACAGCTTATTTTTCTGGTGGTGAAATGTTATTCTAGTCGTTTTGATTTTTACTCTTTTCTCCTTTCTTTTATCCTTCATACTAATCCACACATGTACACTCGTATCTTGGCCATAAAGCCTCTGATTTCCTTTGTTCTTCCGAGGAGTAATGAAATCTTGTCTATCGTTTTGAATTATGTGAGACCACATGATCTTGTCTGCAATTTTTACCATTCACACCACGTGTATGATAGTTATTAATTCCTGATATGTAATGTATTCATTTTGATAATTTATTTACAATATTAATAACTGTCAGACCATTTATTAACTAAACAAGCACTCTCCTTTGTTGCACAACATAATTAATCGACTCAATTAAACATCATAACTGGAACATTCTCTCACTTAGAATCAGGCCAAAAGTCAAAGTATTTGTTTGTATGTGAAGACAGCCATTGATAAGACGAACAACTTACCTCTGTGCCACTGAGTAAGCTGACTGAATAGGAAGCGTGTACGGCATGAGCATGTAGGAAGCCACTCTTAATGGCAGAGTCCCAGACACCTTGGTGTACAGGCCTGATTTGTCTTGGCAGGCCTCGCAGAACACTGACATATAAAGATGATGATATAAATATGATGTCATCGGTGATTTTCACATGTGTTCATAAACTGATGTGAACTGCAAAAAGACCTTTCTTTATTGGGGTGGGAAGAAGAATCTTTTCATCCAACCATAAGTGCTTTTTATGCAGTAGGTGAAGTCTCCGGAGCACCCACTCTTTGGTTGTTTCAGTGGGCCTGCAGCAGCAGTCAATGGAGCTCTCTGGCAGGATGGGGCCAGTGGTCAGACACCCCAGCATTAGTAAATCTGTTGCCACAAACATGACATCAGTGATACAAGGACAAAGGTATGTTTAGATACAGTTAACTATTTAACTAGAGTGTTTGATTATCTCAATAGTGGGAACCATGGTAACTCACTGTTCTCCTCAAGGAATCTCAGCGCATCTTTATAACCACTCTGACACATCTCTGCCAGTACCTGAGGAAAGGATTACAATTTTATTTTTTTTAGTACGGGGAAATAGAAGAGATAATTTTTTCCATCCAGATGTAAAGCACCACTGTCACAAGATTTGCTCAACTCAATTCAACTTTATTTATAAAGCACTTTAAAAACAACACAGTTAACCAAAGTGCCTAACACAAACAGAGAAAGACATAAAAAAATTTAAAAGATAAAAAAAATGTAAACATAAAACCATCAAACAAAAATAACACAATAAGATAAAGCACTGAAACTAAGATCTTAAACTGAATGTTTTAAGGGAGGATTTAAAAATGGGAAGTGAGTTGGTCTGCCTGGCATGTAAAGGCAGCGCGCAGTCCTCTTCCTCTTAGTCCTAGAAATGACTAAAAAAAACTGATCTGCTGACCCGAGGGAGCGTGATATGTGTGTTAAAAGGTACCGCTGATGTCCAGTTTTTACACCTAGGCTTGTTGCTGTAGGTTTTGCATGTTTGGAATTTCATTCCAGCATAATTCCATTTTTTCAGAGAACTGATCCAAGCAGAAGCAAATAAAAAAAATTAAAAAAAAGGGTCAAGAATAGAACCCTGAGGTACTCTGCATGTGAGAGGTGCTCTGGAAGACTCTGCAGCTTCGAGATGGACACAAAAAAGCCTCTCAGTTAAGGAGGATCTGAACCAGCTTAACGCGACCCCGTAAATGCCCACCAAGCCCTCCAGGCGAGACAGGAGGATCTGGTGGATTCAAAGGCCGCTGTTAAATCCAATGAAAGGAAAACAGCACACTGACCAGCATCTGTGGCAAAAAGAATGTTCCATAAAAACCTTTAACAGAGCCGATGCAGTACGGTGGCAGGTTTTACATCTAGACTGGAACACCTCAAGTGTTGTACTCCCTTCTAAAAGAGTTACCGACTGGTAGTGGACAATTTGCTGGTGGTTAGAATTTGACCTTGTGTGAAACGTTTCCCAGATCTTTTAAACCCTGCTGTATTATTGTCAGTGCTGGTGGTTTAACCTACAGCTGAATGGAAACTGGATCTGATCTGCTATATCCTCAATACTGTAATGAAACTGTTTACTGCTACTGTCTTGGACAGGACACTCTTGAAAAAGAGGTTTTTTTTCTCTTCTGGTTAAAAAAAAAAAAAAAACAAAAGAAAAAGAAAAAACATCAGCTTCTTTATTCCTGTGGGTTTGCTTAAACAGAACATAAAGAAACTTTTGCAAATTTTAGCCCAGTCCCAGGCCTGGATGATATGATATGTGAATGGAAATGACACTATTTGAGATTTACTCAAACATAACACCAAGTAGGCAGACAAGCAAAGAATGACAAGATCAATACGAACTGAGTTGAGATGACTGCTGCAGCTCATTTTCCTGTATTTACACAACTAGCAATTGTGGTAATTAATGAGACAAAAGACCTCAAACGGGGGATTTAAAGGGTTCATTGAGAGAGCTATGGGTCAACTCCTGCCTCCCCTGCCTCTGAGACCATGCTGAACAGCCCACCCCTAGGCCAGGACCTCCCCCAAAGTGAAGAACCCACCCCAAGGCCAGGACCTCCCCCAAAGTGAAGAACCTTGTTCTTGTTTCTGGTAATGGAGATGCATATGAACAGTCAAGGCCCCATTAACTACCCCAGACTCCCACTTATGGAAACCTGCTAAATATATAGCATCCATGTGAATACAAGTCTTTCCCCAACAGAATATTGAACTGTGTAGTGTACACAGTACATTAGTTTTCATGTGTTGCTGACTCACCTGTCTGGTTCTAATGATAATGGCTTATCTTTATGGTTCCCTGTGGTGCTCCTGTGCTGTTAAGCACCTGGTCAGACAACAGGCTGAGGTTGGAAAGGTGCTCCAGACTCCTACATAGCTGCTATGTAGTATGTACATATCATATCTGGACCTGCAGCCTTGTTCCTGTTCAGCCTCTCAAGTTCTTCACCTGACTGCTAGAGACAGACAGGCTGGGATCTTCTCTCCAATGGCTGATGTGGAAGATAAGACAGCTCAGGTGGAACAGGGAAGCTGTGGGTCATGGGAGGATGGGAAGTCTGTTTGGCTGCTGAGTCTGTTTCTGAACCGAACCTGTGGAAGAATGTGTTCAGTTCATTGGCCCTGTCCAGACCATCTCTCTGGTCTTCCTTCTGCTTAAAGCTTGTGATTTTCTTTATCCCTGGCCACACAGCTCTTACACTGTTCTGTTGGGGTTTGTTCTCCAAAGTTCTCCGGTACACCCTGTTGTAGTTTCTAATCTTGACTTTCAGTTGTTTTTATACCGACCTCAATAATGCTCTGTTTCCTTCCCTAAAGGCTCTTTTTTTGAGGATCTCTTTCAGGTCACTGGTGATCTAGGGTTTATTAATGGGGAAGCACCTCACTGATCTGGTGGTGATAATGTTGTCCACACAGAAGTTGATATAGTCAGTCACACACAATCTGATCACTGATGTCATCTCCATGTGGCTCACTGTATTCATCCCAGTCTGTAGCCTCCAAACACCCCTAAAGAGTTTCTTCAGCCTCCCGTGACCACATTCCCAAAGTCCTTTTAGTCACAGGTTGCCTCTGGATGATGGAGGAGAGAAAAACCAGCTTATGATCTGCCTTACCGAAAGCAGGTTGTGCAGAGAAGCTGTATGCATCTCTGATACTTTCATAAAACGAATCCATCCTTCTTTTTCTCTGGTTGAACACTTAAACTGTTAATACGCTGGAAATGTGGCAGAGGAAAATAAGCGGTTGAAATCACCAGTGACACACTGGGTCGTCGTGTCCGTAGCTTAGCAACATCAGAACATGACATGCAGCGTTTGTCCTAGTTGATGGCGGGATGTAAACTGCCACTACAATAGCACCGGTGAGCACTCAGTAAATAAGAACGGAAAGTCACAGCTAACAGTTCAATATCCATGCTGCAGAAACAACGTTTCATGCATGTCCTGGATTACACCACCGGTTGTTGACAAGCACTGCAATTTCACCGCCACTGCGTTTTCCACTGCTCTTCAAGTCTCTCTCCGCCCATATTGTCCGGAGCCCGGCAGAGAGACACTGAAGTTGGGGATATGCTTCTGCAGCCACGTTTTGGTGAAAGACATGGCACTGCACTGCAGAAAAAACATCTTTTCATCAACTACAACTAACTTGTTGGTACATTTAAAGTGTGGTACTAATAATAAGGATCTGCAGTTGTATGTAAAAATGTAAGTCTCTACAACATAATAAAAAATGAAATTCAAAGTTGTATGAAAATTAAGTAGTACAATTAAGTAGTACAATTTACAACTGAGTTAGAAGTTAGGCAGAGTTAAAAGCAAAGCTCAAAAGTCTTATAATTCTGACGTTTCGCTATTTGACAGTGTAGTAATGTGTTCATGTAACACCTGTCTGTTACCTACCTTAGGTTCTGGTGGAAAGAGAGCCCTGCTGAGGCGGTACATGTTACCCATGTTCATTTGGATGCTTGTGTTCGTGAAACGCAGCACATGGAAGCTGATGGAATCGTCCCGGGGACAGATGTCACTTTCCCCAGAGAAGGGAGAAATGGCAATGGTGTTTTTCAGCTCTGACTGTGGCAAGTTGTCACTGATTCCACCATCCACGTAACGCTGAACACACAAAACCAGGGAGAAAAATACATTCAAATAATAGATACAACGTACTTTCAAACGCCAAGCGTGTTTCTCTGACAGGGGGGACGGCAATACGTTTAGTAACTGCACTTTTAATCTATTACAGAACTCAGTCATATATGTGGTATTGTATTTTGTTCTGTACTGCTTTACCATGAGAAAAGAGTCAAGCTCTACACGAAGCATTTTGAATCAACGACATCTAAAGACATTTAAAACACTACTAACCCAACATCTTTATCACATCGTCCATGGCCAGTGATTACGTTACACTGCCAAAAAGTGGCTAACTATTTTCAAATTATTTTTTTATTATTCATTATCATTGTATATGATTTTCTTTTTGCATATCCTTTGTGAGACTTTACCCATGGATCATTATACAGTGAAATCAAGTGGCATCTTAACTTAAACATTTTCTGGTGCTTCCTACATTTTAACTTTTAGATAAGTAACTAATGTTGTTCTAAAGGTTGTAACTCCAACTTGTTCTGTGGAAACGGTGGAAAATGAACCAATGAGCAGAAGAAAGACATACTTTTCAGTGTAATGTGAAGTTTAAACAGTTTGCATGTATTTTATTATCATTACAGTATTACTACATTCCATCATAGTTTTGCCAGTTTTTTAATAGTTTAAAGTGTAAAATTATGACATTGCAGAGGTGTGTGAATAGTGTGAAGTTCATTATGCAAGTCCAAATGAGCCTTAAAGTTTCAGCCACTAAAACTGGGTTCTTGGTGGTTTCCATTTTTCATTTATAAGTAAAACACTAAAAGCATGGAACAACATTCAACAGTTCATTTTTTTTAAATAATTATAAGAAATTAATGCCATTTTGAAAGTGTAAAAGATATGGTAGGATGGTACCTGCTTAACTTTTAAACAAGAATTTGTGCAATAAGGCAAAAGAAACTTGAGACATGAAATGTTATGGTTTGAGTTTGCAGTAGGGTTTTAAGTTTAATTTTTGTGTTTTACCTGGTTTTCCGTTTTGATCTTGTGTTTGTGACCCGTTTCCTGTTTTATTTTAAAAGTGTGTGTCCTTGTATGTATAGTTTGACTTCCCTTGTTCCAATCTGTCCTGATTGTTTGCGCCTGTGTCTCATCAGCTCCAGTGAGTGTATGTCTCTTGTCCTGTCCTGTCCTGTCCTGTCTTGTCTTGTCTTGTCTTGTCCTGTCCTGTCTTGTCTTGTCTTGTCTTGTCTTGTCTTGTCTTGTCTTGTCTTGTCTTGTCTTGTCTTGTCTTGTCTTGTCCTGTCCTGTCCTGTCCTGTCCTGTCCTGTCCTGTCCTGTCCTGTCTTGCCCTGCCCTGCCCTGCCTTGCCCTGCCTTGCCCTGCCTTGCCTTGCCTTGTCCTGTCCTGTCCTGTCCTGTCCTGTCCTGTCCTGTCTTGTCTTGTCTTGTCTTGTCTTGTCTTGTCTTGTCTTGTCTTGTCTTGTCTTGTCTTGTCTTGTCTTGTCTTGTCTTGTCTTGTCTTGTCATGTCATGTCATGTCATGTCATGTCATGTCATGTCATGTCCTGCCCTGCCCTGCCCTGCCCTGCCCTGCCCTGCCCTGCCTTGTCCTGTCCTGTCCTGTCTGGTCTTCCTCCCTGCTGGTCAGTCCCTGTCTGACATCCTTATGTGTGCGCGTGCACATGCACGTACACGTCCTTACAAATGTGGCACCATTAAAAAGGGAAGTAAACAGACTTTCCAATGGTATAAGATTAATTGCAAAAAAGCATTGTTACAACAAAGAAATACTTTAAACTTTAATCTAAAATTAGAACATTTGACATTTTCACATCTCAACTGATGCTGTTACTCCTCAACAACAGAATGTGATCTGTTTTAATTGCTATCATTAATCTTCTATTTATAAATTATTGACCACAAAAAGCATAGTTTAGCTCTGACACTCGTGTGAAAATTGTTACTCCACAGATGCAAGTCTTTTTCACAATCTTGTAGCTTCCCACAAAGTTTTAGCCTATAAAAGGGGTGTCAACACTTCATGCAAACCAGAGCTTTTGATCATCATTCCTTGAATATGCAGAGCCTGAGGGAGTCTCCACAAATCCCAATACAATTCCTCTTCTATTTTCATGCCACAGCAAATAAACTTATGGAGTGAAAAGGACAAGTTTTCCGAGCACTTGGATGTGGCTGTGTGACTTGATTTGTGGACTACATTTGGAGAGGATATAAATGTCTTACAGAACAAACTTACAATCCAGCACAATTTGGTCATTATCGTACTCGGGAGCATATCTTGTACACAGAAGTACAGGAGCTGTTACCTGCATTTAAACACATACTTAACGTCTTTGTTTGAATACATGGGTGAAGTAAAGATAAACGGAGAAATAAAGGAAATAGAATATGAAACTAATACTTTACCCAATTTATAAGAATAATTTTTTCAAACTTATTTTAGATTCAATTTCTTCCTTTTTCTTCATTATCTTGTTTTTGTTACATTATGTATATAATTTTGTTTACTTAATTAATTAATTGCATTGCATTGCTTTATTTATCACATATCTCATAACACAAACTGAAATAATGTTGTAAAAGATTGAAGTTGAATAATTCTGACTGATTTTGCCACACACATTAACATGTTAATAATAATAATAATAATAATAATAATAACAAGAACAACAACAATAATAATAATAATGATAATAATAATAATAACAACAAGAACAACAACAATAATAATAATAATAATAATGATAATAATAATAATAATAATAATAATAATAATAATAATAATAATAATAATAATAATAATAATAATAATAATAATAATAACAAGAACAACAATAATAATAATAATAATAATAATAATAATAATAATAATAATAATAATAATAATAATAATAATAATAATAATAATAATAATAAAAACTGCATTAGCCAGTCAGGGTACTTTTTGTGGACTTTCAGTTTTATAAAAGCAAATTTCTAGGAAAGATGGTAATGGTTGATTTTTATCTGTTTTCATGACAATGCTCTCCAGTTTTTCATGATTTCTAAATAACTGGAACTCATTTCCAATCTGCAAAATGTAGTCATGATAGTGCATTTCTTGGCAACGGAAGATAAAAAGTTGGTTTGGTTACCGAGTGACGTCAAACAGCAGCTTAAAACAGTGAAATCCTAAGAGGCATCATTAACTAGGTCTCACGGCCAGATTGTCACAGTTCTGTTTTTAACATAACATTGACGACTCAAGATAAATTGTAATGAAAAACAAAAAAATGCACACAATCGTCTTGCATAACGTCTTGCTACATTTTCATTTCTTTATAACTCCAAGTTGGAGCAGCTGTCATGAGACCTTTTCAAGACTCACTGGAATATTTTGTTCAAAATCAACTTTGGTTCAGTTGCTGGATCACTGTTGTAAGTGAAAAGCTCACAATGGTGGTAAATGTGTGTGTGTGGCTTGTTGGTAAGTGTGTGTGTGTGGCTTGGTGGTAAATGTGTGTGTGTGGCTTGTTGGTAAGTGTGTGTGTGTGGCTTGGTGGTAAATGTGTGTGTGTGGCTTGTTGGTAAGTGTGTGTGTGTGGCTTGGTGGTAAATGTGTGTGTGTGGCTTGTTGGTAAGTATGTGTGTGTGGCTTGTTGGTAAGTGTGTGTGTGTGGCTTGTTGGTAAGTATGTGTGTGTGGCTTGTTGGTAAGTGTGTGTGTGTGGCTTGGTGGTAAATGTGTGTGTGTGGCTTGTTGGTAAGTGTGTGTGTGTGGCTTGTTGGTAAATGTGTGTGTGTGGCTTGTTGGTAAATGTGTGTGTGTGGCTTGGTGGTAAATGTGTGTGTGTGGCTTGGTGGTAAATGTGTGTGTGTGGCTTAGAGATATGGTGGCATGTGATGCATAGTTGCAGCAGCTTTAAGCTCCTACAGTCTTTATGCATGTTGCACTCTTTTGTTGTTATCTCATTGTTATTTAAATAATACTTTCAGACTCAATCATTTTCATAGATTTGACTACATGCCTATTAACTTAAATATTGAGTTTTTATTTCTTCACCATTCTAGCTACGCTCTTTCTCTAAGCAATGCACGAGGAGTAATAAACACAACATACATGATTTTTTTTTTTATTACCATTCTTGTCAGTGTGGACATCGTGCACATGATGTATGTACGATGCACACCGAAATTGGACCTCTGCTTTTAACCATCTACTAGTTTCACTAGTGAGCAGTGGTAGCAGGGCAGCGCCCCGGGGAGCAATTGGGAGTTAAGGGCCTTGCTCAGGGGCCCCCAGTGATTTACCATTGTGGGCAGCCCTGGGCTTGAACCTGGGTCCTCCACGCCCAAGCCCACCACTGTAACCACTAGGCACCACTCCCATGATAATAAGACAATGAGGAGCAAATACATCTTTACATTCAACCATATACTTACCACTCCTCTGAAGGATGGTGGAATCAGCCCACAGTATATGGGAATGAAGCAGCTACAGATCAACGCCTGTCAGCAGAGCACAGGGTTACACGGCTGCACATCAGAGCACCAGAACAAGCACGACGACCGGCACAGCCCCTTCCATACCTGTATGAGCTCCTCTTTGGAGCTAAACTCTGACACCAGCACGTTGTCCCCATCTGAAACTCTGGTCAGAGAGACACACAGTTTCCCGGAGGCTAGAATGTGCGCATCCGAGGGCAGGTCACGATTCAGGCCAGACCTCAACACCTTTACCAGGTTGAAAGTTGGGTGAAGTGGGCCCAGATTTCTTTTCCTGGCTTCCTTTGCCACCTTGACCACATCTTCACAGCATTTAGCTGGAAAATATAAACAATAAATACGGATTTAATTTGGGCTAAGCTAGACCTATGTCTGAAAGAAAAGTTAGGTGAAAAATAAAATAAAATAAAAACTCCCTGATTGAACCTGTGACTGGTCGATGTTTTGCAGTACTACCAGGAGTCAGTGAGCATTTGTGACCTGATAAAGGTGTCCTGATTGCTGATCTCACTGCAGCTACGTTATCTGTCAATGTGCATGTCAGCCTGGTCATATAGTTTGATGATGTCAGTTCTTATGATTATGATTATTCATTATCATAGTGTAAGTTAAAGAGACCATCTAATACATAAACAGGCATGTTATCTTATGGCCGAATAGCTCCACATCATTTACTGAAACGAAATCATTAACAAACAAACAAAACATAATTCCCAGTCCACTTCCATTTCCACCAGCTGTCCACTTAACTGTGTAGCACTTTTGACAACACAATAAATAAAAAATCATCTTCTTAGTTACAATGATTTTATAAATGTAAACCATGGTAAAATATTATTTACGTAAATATCGTCAGTGTTCCAAGCCTTCTATATGTCTGGTTTAGGAGGTGTTTTTCTCTTGTTTGTTGAGCAGACCGCTCTGGCTCACCTATGCATGCCCGGCTGGCCAGTACCGAGGCGGTGAGGGCGCCGGCAGAAGCCCCGTAAAGCCTGGTCGCCCCTTCGATGAGGTAGGGAGCTTTCTCCAGCAGGCAGCTGGCAACGCCGATGTGGTAAATCCCCAGAAAGCCGCACCCGGCAAAAGACAAGTTCCAGCCGCCCTTTAGGTCGAACATGGCTGTACATGTCCGGCTGGGCCAGGCTGACGGGACCCGGTCAGAGTTTTACAGGTGTCCGGCGGAGGAGCGCGGCTCAACTGCGCTTCGCGTTTATATATGCCGGCGAGGCGTCCATGGCTCCCAGAACTATTACAACACCTAAAGTAAACCAAAGGTCATTGCTCCAGTTGACTTTTCGCTTAGACTGCTGCAGGCGGAGTTACGTCAAGTTATTGCGATCTGTAATAACTGCCTGATTGCACAGTTGCAGGCGATAGGGCTATATTTATAAAAAAGTGTCACGAGCGTGTCCACCGACAAAAAGCTCTTTCAACAAATATGATCGATACTTGTGCAAAAAGTGCGTGTCACAAGTTAATAAATATAGAGAGTGGAATGATAGTACTGCAAGCATAAATAATACGCGGTGTTTACGTAACTGTTTATGCGAGTTCCACACGCACGAGGCAAACGTAGTGCGTTAATGTTTTGTGATCAATACAGCAGCGTAAAACTGCGGAAAAGGCGTCCAAGATCAGTACCTTTCTTCAGGTTTACGACGTTTCAGCAGAAACGGGACACGGAGCGAACCGAAAGCTGCGCGCGTCTCCGTGCGCGCGACAGGACAGCGCTGACGCTGGTTTCCGGTGTCGTGTGGAAAAGCGCGCACCCCTCCCGACGCGGGGTCGCGCATTTCAATACGGAGAAAAAGAAGGTAGTTTCACTGTAATAAACAGAGTCCATAAAAGCACAAACATTTATGTTATGTTATATGTAATATTTAGCTGCGTGTGTATATCTGTAGGTCTGCGAACAGAACCAAACGTCTGGACAAACTCCGCGTCCTAAACCGAACACCCGAATTCCTGAAGTATATCATGTTTTCCAGCATGGTGTGACATAAAGACCTCACTTTGATCTCCTTGGTTTATTTGTTTTTTGTCTCCTTTTCTTTTCATAAAATTGCACACAAATATAATAATTATATTACCACACTAAAGTAATAAAGTCTTAATAACATGTCATGCTAAATATTCTATTTACTGATTGATTTCAAGAAATGACTTGCGTCACTGCGAGAGTACTTTAATGGGAGCTTCATTAAGTCTCTGAAGCCATCATCAACGACGTCACACACAGAAATGGACCCCGTTTCATACCAGACTATTTTGGATTATTAATCCAACGGCCATGAATTTGTTTACACAATTTTGACTTCATATGTCAATCAATCTGTAATGCAAATGAAAATGAGGTTTCACAATTACAGCACTATAATTTGATATGACAGTACTTGTTTTTGCTTCGTCTTGATAATATATTATCATTGAAATTCACATTGGTTTATATTCCAATAGAAGCAAATTTCATATTGCTTCAAAATCTTGTGTGGTTGATCAGTGAAAAATACTATAATTAATATGCAGTGTCATCTATGTGCCATTTTTTCACAGGTGATCAATGCACTCGTTTATCAGTCTTTGTGAAGAAACACAACATTTCCATTGCAGGGGAAGCAGCTCTCATTGTCACCACAAAGACCTCCATCTGGCAGAGGAAATTTGGAAAAATGCAGGAATGTACTGGGAAATGTGAAAATGTGCATTTTCATTATAATGGCAGTTTTTATTCTTACTTTTATTTTGTGATTCATTTCAGATTGATAAAAAAAACACAAAGTGATAGTGGGAGTAAATGAGATCAATCACTAAAGGCTGGCGGTAAGAACAGAAGCACAACTATTTTAATTTAATGTTCTATTTCTTTAGTGATTTTTATGAGCAGGATCATTTGTCATTTACTGATCATCACTATCCAATCTACACAAATTAATTATACTAAATGAATCTGCCTGCCTGCCTGCCTGCCTGCCTGCCTGTCTGCCTGCCTGCCTGCCTGCCTGCCAGCCTGCCTGTCTGTCTGTCTGCCTGCCTGCCTGCCTGCCTGCCTGCCTGTCCGTCTGTCTGTCTGTCTGTCTGTCTGTCTGTCTGTCTGTCTGTCTGTCGAGGGTTAAATGAGTAATATATGCAGCTGAGAAAAGAACCGTTTTATTGGATCCACTGGGGAAAACACAAGCAAAGATGAAGACGTGTCTGGAGTCTACAAGGTAAGTTAAGCTTGCAAATGTAATGAAAAGTATTATGTCATGTCAAGTATTGATGTGAAACATTTATTACTTACAAATTACAGAACATTCATGAGAAAAAAGGCTGCAGTGTTTCAAGGTTGACATCTAGCACTCTCCCACATTCTTGTCAACAAGATGGCACATCCTGCAGTGTCCTGGAGATAAAAGCAAGTATGAAATGCAGTAAACCCATGCCTTCTTTGTCCGGTGGCCTTCCCTGGGGCTGGCCCTGAAACCGGGTACCTGATCCGTGGTTGAAGGTGTGTGTGTCGGCCTGCTATATATATATATAGTATATATAGTACACAACACACAACGTAAAATATCTAGAGATGTAACACAAAGATGTTTGCACATTGAGAGCATTGAGTCTTTAGAACTGCACAGATTTTTTACTTTTCTTTTTCCTCCCACAATTAGTTTGTATACGTACTAGTTGACTACATTTATATGACTTTATATTGGTATACTTAAATCTGTGTTAGCGGTTAAAGATACTTGTATGTATATTATGTTTAGGCCATTTTTATGGAACTGGTATGTATCAGTATTGCATTTGGACATTGCTGGCTGCCCCTCCCCCGGGGCAGCCGGTTTTGAATTTGCCACTGAAACCACATCTGAAATGGGATATTCTGGTGTAAACATCTGCCTGCAGATCTGCAGTTATTTTAGTGGGCATCAGCTGAAGGAGCCAGAAGCCACACCTAACTTTGTTTGATATATACCGTAGGTGTTCCCTCATTCCTTGGCAACATGGCGGTGCACAGTGCAAGGAAAAAAAGGCTTCAAAACCGCTCGTCAGCATCCGTCACATGGGTCATGTGACTTTCAGATTACCCTGTGGTGCATGAACAGATATTATGGTCTACAGTTGTAAAAACAGTAAGATGAGGTATAGTGTTCAGACCGGTACAATGATTACACTACTGCAGATCCACCAAGTACAAAAAAAACAACTATTTAAAATCAAACATTTTATAAAGGAAACATCACAATTAGAATTGTAGTGCCCCACATCGCTTTGAATATCCTTGTTAATATGAACTCACGTTGAGATATTCTTTGATGTTATGATAATTATTATTAACTGTAATGTGGGTGGAGAGTGGTCATGTCCTCACAATGTCAAAAGCAAACCTGCCACCTATGTCAGTAGAGAGTTGGGGCACCTTAGGCCTACTGCCGTGCAGATTCTGCACAAGGACAAGTGTGCAGACGTCCCTTACAAAAATAACAATAGGAAATCTTGCAGTATTTCGTGAAAAAAATGAGGAAAGTCATAGTAGGCTAAGGTATAGCCAACTAAAGGAATCTTGTACGTTCTTACATACAAAGGCTGCTGAAACAAAATGGGAAGGATAAGGCTAGGGGGTTACGGACTTTATAGAAGTTTTCATATCTTGGTTTAGATTAGCCCACACTAATTAGTCATTATTCTAATTAAAATTGGTATAGAATTTGCAAATGATGAAACCAACTTGTCACCACCTCTAGATTAGATTAGTCTGAAATGCTCCAATAAGTCACCCCACAGCCAGCCAAAGTATTTCACTGTAGTGATAGATATGTTGAATTTGTTTGTTGTGGTTAATCTCACATTTAAATTGAAATGTACCCATTAAGAACCACAAAATTCCCCATAAGTATTTTTTAAAGGTTTATTTTCAAAACATTTCCTCCAAAGGAGCATAACCCTGGACTCCACCAAGGCTGTGTCACACGCCTGGTTACAATCCCTGGATGGATGGATGGATGGATGGATGGATGGATGGATGGATGGATGGATGGATGGATGGATGGATGGATGGATGGATGGATGGATGGATGGATGGATGGATGGATGGATGGAAAACTCAAATTTACATCAAACATCAAACGGACTTAAATTAGAATCCCATTTATAAAAAACCTATTTAGCTCTGTCTTTGTGTAATTAAACAGGCTTGAGTAAATAAAAAAAATCCTCATTTTTTTAGCATATAGTTACTTTGTCCCGTAGTTTATCTTATAGTTAAAGTCTCCAGTGCAAACAAAGCAAAGGCGCAAAATACTATAAACTGCTTCAGACAACACGAGCGGGTGGGTTAGACTCGGTAGGCTCTCATCTGCCCAGCGGTTCTAAGTAGTACCTTGTGTTTGAAGCTGCGACGCGGAAATCATCTGCAGGAGAACGGCCTCTTCCTGCCAAGAGTGGTCCTGATGCAGCCACTCGTGTGCGCGCATTACATCACGTCTCCCCCGCATCATGTACGGAATGGGTCACCGTACGTCACGCAGCTCGCGCCTTAGCATCCCAGTCTCAGCAGCAACGGTCTTTTAAGTCAGCTGCTCCGCGACTGTCGTTATCATACTAATATTCACCTATAATTTACTAATAAAATCACTGTTCGCGTGGGTGGGGCCGTTTTCCTTTTCCTACCCGGATAGCTCATTTCGAGGATGGCCGAGAGCGAGGCAGACACGCCGAGCACGCCGATTGAATTCGAGAGCAGATACTTCGAGTTTGATGGGGTGCGGCTGCCGCCCTTCTGCAAAGGCAAGATGGAGGAGATCGCCAACTTCTCCCTCCGAAGTAGCGACATATGGATTGTCACCTATCCAAAGTCAGGTAAAAAAAAGAAAAGTCTGCATCACTCATCCCCGGGCGCGTTCAGTGCTTGCGGCTTGCTTTCCTTGTTATCTAGTGCGGATTACACAGAGTGCACCTTTCAGCAGTAACGTGGCTTTCTGTGTGTTTTGTGTGCAAAGACCGTTCACAGCTGCAGCTCTGGTCATGACGAGTAGCCAGGTAACAGTAGTGGGCACAACACGGTAATTTAATACCTCTGTTTTTGAATCACTTTATTACTTTCTGTTGGGTTTTACAGGCTTCTGTTGAGCCAGAAATGGCCTACAGGCCAGCCCCTAAGCTGCCTTTAAAAATAATAATAATACATTGGTCAGCATTTGAATGAGCCAGATAAAATATTTTGATTACCATAGTCTGACCCTCTTTATTTACCTCTGTCACATGCGCTACTTGAAGGTTGGTGTGTACACCAGACTTCAAACATCTTATATAATTATAGGAGCTCTTGAAAATGTTTCTTATTTTGAGATAAGGTTATTTAGACTTGTGCTCTGAAGTTGATGAGTTCTATAAAATCAAAAAGTTTGAGCTGTTTCTTTCCATAAGCCTTCGTCACCAGTTCTATTTATTTGTAAAATTCAGTTTCAGCATAGTTTACATCTAATCTGATTTAAACATGTTAACACTTGTTACACAAAGTTCTTCTTTGGCTCTAGTGAGGACTGATGAGGAAGTCATGGAGTTTGATTCAGTGAAAGCAGCGCCTTTTGTTTTAATAATGTTCTTCTTTTATTTTGATACCCTTGCCACATCAGTCTCCTGCGTTTGGGTCCTTCCCACTCACCTCATGATAGAAAGGACCAGGGAGTCATGGACCAAGTGGAAATAAGTCTGCTTCAAAATTAAGTTAAAGAATGTTACACCACGTTAGAGAGGCTAAATCCGGCCATATGTGGTTGTACCGGCTTGGGAAGGAGACGTTTTCTTTATGGGCTCATGGAAAAGAGAAGACTTTCAATTTTTCCAGAGTTTACCAGCCAAGTGGATACAATCTTTCAACTCAAGAGGGAGTTCTTGGCTTTGGGTCTCCTTCAGTCCAGAGTCCCCGTTCCAGAGGTGGTCCCGGATGCACGCCATTCCGAGGCGTCAGCCAGGCTACTGTGTATCTGCCATACGTACCCCAAATCCAGTATCCAGAGTTATACGCTAAGCTCAAAAAGAGAGGCCGAGGACTAGTGAACGTCAGGGCTGCTATCAAGATGAAACATCTAAGCGTCACCAATACGTCCACTAGAGAGGAAGCAGTTGGTTAATGTCTCAGGCAGTGGAAACTGAAAAAGAAGGAGCTGGAGGAACCATCCTGAGAAAAAATACCCTGCATGGAATGTACTGACACATAGCAGAAGTGGGGCATATGAGCAAGACTGTGGCTGGAGAGGCTGGCGTGAAGGCCAGCACAGAGGCGCTAATTATGGCAGCACAGGAGTAAGCCTTAGCAGCAAAGCAATAGAGGGCCAGA
This sequence comes from Xenentodon cancila, assembly GCA_014839995.1. Taxonomy (NCBI): domain Eukaryota; kingdom Metazoa; phylum Chordata; class Actinopteri; order Beloniformes; family Belonidae; genus Xenentodon; species Xenentodon cancila. The sequence continues at coordinate 20,843,270 of CM026219.1, forward strand.
TCCCCCAGACCTGGCAGGGTCCCAGGTGCAGGCTTTGCAAAGAGGCCCCTGAAACAGTCCCAGCACCTAACAGCAGGCGGTAAGATACTGGCAGGAAGTAGCTGGGTTTAGTGTACAAAAACAGCTGTGCAGAATATGGACTGAACCCCCCTAGGTTGGTATGGGAAACACCTCCCAAGGTGGTGAACAATGAGGGAGTTAAGATCTTGTGGGACTTCCAGATACAAGCCAACAAAATGGTCAACCAAAATACCAACCAACCGGACATTTTGATCATGGATAACACGAGAAACACGAGGGCTCAAGGAAGACCTGGAGAAAGCATGGAAGGTGATGGGAACAGTGGGGGCGGTGGTTCCAGCAGGTAGCTGGAGAAGCATCGACCATCTCCGTCCAGAAGAGCACAGTCCTAGGAACAGCTAAGACACTGCGCAGGACCCCAAGGTCCCAGGCTTCTGGTAGAGGACTGGAGCTCAAGATGAACCACCCACCGTTCCCCGGGAAGGTGTGTGTGTGTGTGTGTGTGTGTGTGTGTGTGTGTGTGTGTGTGTGTGTGTGTGTGTGTGTGTGCGTGTGCGCCTGTCTGTACGCAATAAGCAAGACACGCTTGCACATTATACTAAAATGTTGAAGAGCCAAATAACTGCAAGAATGTTCTGACAGGATTTGATGAACTTTTTTGTATAATGTTGAATTTTTGTTTTTCATATGATCTCAGCACTCAACAATGACAAACAATGTTCTCTTCTGCAGTCCAAATGTCCTAGTGGTCCTGTGGCTGTCTGTTCTCTTCCTCCAGGTACCAGTCTTCTTCAGGAAATTGTATATCTAGTGAGTCAGGGAGTAGACCCAGATGAGATTGGCCTCATGAATATTGACGAACAGTTGCCCGTCTTAGAATATCCACAACCTGGGCTGGATATCATACAGGTACAGTACAAGGATGCAAGTATAGCTGGTGGAGGACTCAGCCATTTGAAACACTTACATTATGAATTCTTATCAACGGTGATTAACTCTCCATTGTGGGTATAACTGGTACTTGAATTATGAATTAAAATGTGTGTGCATATATATATATATATATATATATATATATATATATATATATATATATATATATGCCTTCTAGAATCATGCTTTCTATATATATATATAAAGTGTTATGACCCTGAATGTTTTAATGATTACATACTGACTTTCTTTTTGCTCCCACAGGAGCTGACATCTCCTCGCTTGATAAAAAGCCATCTTCCCTATCAGTTTCTACCCACAGCTATGCACAAGGAAGAGGCCAAGGTGAGCCCATTCAAACTGAATTATAGACTACATATTGATCTTTATAGTAGGAACTTTTTCTAAAACTTTTAAACTTTTAAACTTCATTTAAAATATTTGTATGTTAAGGTCACACATCAACTGAGGCTGTTTTTAAATCCACACAATATCTATTGTAGTAATATTCTATAATGTAGCAGAAAAAAACAAACTGAAATATATCTGGCTTCATATTTGTAACACTAAAAGTAAAAAAAAAAAAAACAAAGAGTGCAATCCGAGTGCTGTAGAGGGAGATGCTCACACAGGTGCAGAAATGACCAAAATCTCAGTTAAAAATGGCTTTTTAGATATTAACTCTACAGAGCCACTAATGCACAATAACATGTAACATCTTTATGTTGAAATGAATTGTATAGAATATCGTAGTCGGCTTCGCCTAGGGGTGGTCCCTGGGGTCAACTCACAATCTAATGATTAGACTCTGCATAAATAACTAACCTACTTGAAAGCAGGGATATTGTGTTCTTGTTAATGTAATGTGTGATATGAAGATGCATGCATGATCTAAATGTACATCTGATATGTGCATAATATAAATGTGGTATGAGATGAGTATGCATGCATGGCTGCAGTGTCACAAACAGAATCCTTTTATAAGTTCACTTAGATTGGAGAAATATATTTTCCTCCATTCCAATATTGATACTGGCTTGCATATGGTATGGAATTGACCAGTGTAAGTCATGCACTGCATCGAACTATGTAATGTATTACCAATACGGGCATTTTCCACATCATGAACAAAGGACGACCTCGGCAACTTTTGCTCTGGTTTGAAGGCCTGGTGAAATGTAAGTGCCTCTATTCATTTTTTCCTTTGTATCTTAGTCTTAAGTAATGGCCAAAATAAACAGTTGTGACAAAGTTAAAACGCCAACACAAAACCAGCATAGTGAGCGTTTGACATTGTAGATATTAGCTCTACAGAGCCACTAATCCATGATAATATGTAACATGTAATAACATGTATTGGACTGTAATGATGTTACTCAAGATTACATGTTAGATTGTAATGTTACCTGAAACAGCATGTCGTTCTCGCTGAGCTAGCAAAATGTGCACTCAGGTAGTTGAACAAGTGAATCAGAAACACGCTGTGAAGCACTTGGTAGAACTCCTAAAGAACATTATAGTGTGGAGCACTTTCCATTTAGCCCTGTGCTACAAGCAGTGGATACTGCAACTCCCTCAGAAACCCAGGCTTCTGCATCCCTGGTTAAAAGTGATTCATAGGAAAAGGGAAAAAAGCCTCAACTCATTACATATGACTATTTGAATTATTATATGCCTAATTAATACAAACTGAAAACAAACAGGTCACAAACGTTAATACTGCATCAAACAGTAAAGAACTCTGGGACAGCAGGAGCAGAACCGTCTCGTGCACGTCTGTTTCTGAAGTTGTGATCGTGCATGTTGTACAAAGATGACATTCCCCATACAACAGCTGTGTGGTGCAACTCTGATTTTGAATATGTCCTACCGTGTCTTTTTTTTCAGACCAGTTTGCCTACTCCACTCCTTCATCGTGGATAACCCACTCTTCCACACCTTCCACCATGTCATCAATTAAATGAGACATTAAGAGGAAGACACTGAAGGATACAGAGGTAGACTTTCTCTACAGGAACAAAGGAGGTTTACGTGCTCCATGTCAAGCATGATTTATTTTAATATTCTGTTAAAATACTTTTAAAGTTTACTCTTTAATTTCACTAAAAATGTTCCTCTTTTTTACCCTTCCATTTGTCTTTTTTTCTGCCTATATTTCATCAGTCAGCATTTCTGATTGCATATGTATTTACACCCGTTATGGATGCCTTTGTTTCGAGAGCCCTGATGACGTTTATGTTCCACTGAGGTGTCATCATGTGTGTGACCTCTCCACCTAACACTTGCCCCTTTACCTGATGATCGAACGTCACTGGGACCGGGTTCCTGCAACCCCGACAATAAACCAACTGTGAACGAGCACATCAGGACTAAAAAAAGAGATGAGGAGAAGAGAGAGGCTCCTGTCAGTCTTCTCTGGCTGGTTGTCCTCTCCAATGCGCCTCGGAAGATCTGCTAAAGGAAAACGTACAACCCCCCTGTAGATGGCTGCATGGACCACACCACTGGCTGTGGTGAAGCATCAAGGGCCTTATGTAGGAACACATGAAGGGAGGTGGTTCTTACAAGACAATTCCCAAGAGTTCTTAATATCTGTATATATATATATATATATATATATATATATATATATATATATATATATATATATATATATATATATATATATATATATATATATATATATATATATATATATATATATATATATATATACAGATATACACACGTGTGTGTGTGTGTGTGTGTTGTATCTTCTTTTTTTGGCACAGTCAAAATTTAAATTTTTTTCAGAACAATAAATTGTTTTCTCATTGATACTTCATCGTGGTGTTATTTCTTGAATTATCTCATATTACACACTATTTTACAACTTAGCTGAGGTATAACTACATTTGATTTTATGTTTTTACATCATATAAATCAAATTGATCAAAAATACAGTTATCAAAAAAGAAATCCCTTTGGAACGGATGAGGAAAACATTACAGCAACTGAGCTGTCGGCAGAAATGCGTTGACTTGCATTTAGATGTAACGCTTCAACATTTATAAGTAGTGAAATAATGTCCATTGCTAAAAAATGAGGTTTCCTTCAAATAGCAAACAGACTAAGCATAACTCATTTTTTGTACAATGTTAAATACAAACATGCTATTGTTTGATCCTGGTTCCTAAAAACTGGAAACTCAATCGCATCAAGGAAAACATACACTGTATGCTTTATTTTCAGCACTCTCTCCATGGGATACTACGCACTAATGTGGTATTCAGTACATACTATGATTTACTTTCACTAGTACTAGTCAAAACTAGTCTGTGTCTTGAATCATACTACATATAAAAGCATACTCCTAACCGTTTCTTAAAAGAAACTAATCAAACCGAAGTGGCACAGCACCTCATTAATGTGTGATTACTCAAAGTTGGTACTTTGAGGCACAACTTAGTGCTCCACTGTTCCACCACACGGACATTTATAAGAAATATTGGCTCAAAAGTGTTGCATTGTAAGTGCAGTGTGTAAGAGGCTATTGGTGCAGGAATTTACACTGGCAAAGAATAACTCGAGTATATGTCAGCGTAGCATGTTTCCTAATGATGTGGTTTGGTTGTTTGGTTTGGTTTGTTTGGTAATAATGACGTTGTAGTTTCCACCTCAGTCCGACTGAGAAATCCTACAGGACTAGACTGGAATAACAGCATTATTTTTATGATGAGTGTTGTGATTAATCTCTAGGTGATCTATATGGCTAGAAACCCTAAGGACCTGGTTGTTTCGTACTACCAGTTCCACCGATCTCTCAGGACAATGAGCTACCGGGGAACGTTTCAGGAGTTTTGCCGGCGCTTCATGAATGACAAGTGTAAGTAGATTACTGAATGAATGAGTTACTGCTCCACTTCATTTAAGTTGTCTGTTGTCTGGTCAGTCTTTATCACTGTCTTCTTTTCTGACTTTCTTCTGCAGTGGGATATGGTTCCTGGTTTGAACATGTTCAGGAATTTTGGGAGCATCGTATGGATTCTAATGTCTTATTTTTGAAATACGAAGATATGTACAAGGTAATATGCTCGTCTCCTGTTCCAGTTTCTTGTTTTTTTTGTGTCTAAATGTACCAAACAAATATGATCACCTTTATATTTCACTTTTAATAACTGCAAGGAGTTTCAGGGGTTAAAAAAGTGATTCAGTGCTTTTTTTCAGTGTAGTTGCTGTGCATGTCGAGGGAAAATAAGTTTGTTTTAAACTCCATAAAAACTCTTCTTCAACTTTATTTGACAGCACTTAACAAATATAGTGTTTGCTTTGCTATCAGGCAAAAAAGAGATTGAATAATTAAAAAATGAATAATTAAAGCTGCAAGCAGCATTAATTGGGCCCTCACACCTATGGCCACCACCCCCAGAGGCCACCACATTCCTTGGAAGTGCGATGACAAGTCTCTTGACATGGATTTTACCATTTTATACCATTTTCTTTGATTGATTTTACCCAATATTTTGGAATGCCCCTCATACAGCACTGTTAACTTTAGTGAATGCATAAAGTGGTTAAAGGACACAACATTAAAAACCTTTTTGCATCCATCCATTTTCATCCGCTTATCCGGGACTGGGTTGTGGGGGCAGCAGTCCAAGCAGAGATGCCCAGACCTCCCTCACCCCAGACACTTCCTCCAGCTCTTCTGGGGGGACCCCGAGGCGTTCCCAAAGCAGCCAAGAAACATAGTCGAAAAAAGTCAGGACGTTCCTCCTGAATCTGAGGTTCGACTATTGACAGAATTCTGCCGTTACCTGTCAGCTGTGTCAGGAGTCCCACAGGCCAACATGGCCCGATAGGACTCCTTCTTCAGCCTGACAGCATCTCTTGCTTCCGGTATCCACCACTGGGTTTGAGGATTACCGCCACGACAGGCACCAGAGACCTTGTGTGCACAACTTCGAACTGCCGCCTTAACAATAGAAGCAGAGAACATGGTCCACTCGGACTCAATATCCCCAGTCTCCCTCGGAATATGGGAGAAGCTCTTCTGAAGGTGGCAGTTGAAGACCTCCCTGACAGAGGGCTCGGCCAGACGTTCCCAACAGACCCTCACAAAACGTTTGGGTCTGCCTCCTCTGCCAGTGCATTCAATTCCCCACCGGGTGGTGTTCAGTTGACTATCTCTAAGTGGTACCTCTCAACCACCTGCACAACCACCAGCTGCTTCCCTTCGAGCGAGGTGACCTTCCATGTCCCTATTGCCAGAGGGTACCCAAACCACATTGCATTGGCCCCTCATGAATCTTCCTGTGGGTGGTGAGCCTAATGGAAGGCGGGCCCTTGTCACCATTTCGGGCTGAGCATGGCTGTTTCCCATGGGCAAAGACCAGCCCCAGGCATGGCTCCAGGCTGGAACCCCAGTGACGCCACTCTGGGTGATGTAACGGTCTTTGCATTTAATCTGTTAATGATTGGTTTGTGAACCGCTCTTAGTCTGGGCCATCAATTAAGACCTGTTTGCCATGGGAGACCCTTCTAGAGGCATAATTCCCACGACAACATACTGGAGTTTATTTGCGAGAAAGCAGTGAAGGAAGTTTGGAGCCTCCAGTCCACCATTTAATTTAGTTTTTTGTAGCATCGATAGTTTCATTCTAGCTTTTTTGCTTTTCTAATAATAGTGTGCGATCATCGAGATTTGAACCAGAGGGTTGGAGGCTTGATGAGAATCATTGAGAAAAGATAGTTTACCATAGAAAGTATGGTCATTTTTACTATGGAAATTCTACCAATAAGGTTTATTGGTAACTTTATCCAGTGGTTTAGGTTTTCTTCTATAGTTTTCCAAAGTGGGTTGTAGTTAAGGTCAATTAACTCTGACAGCTTAGGGGAGATGTTGATTCCCAGGTATTTGATGAGGTGATTGAGAAGGGTGCTGTGTCAGTTGCCACATCCCAGCTGTTAGAGTTCAGTGGTAGTTTGGTGGGCTTAGACCAGGTAGTGGTGTAATCTGAGATATCAGAGAAGGACGTAATAAGGTTAATAGTTTGGAGAAGTGACATTGCGCAGGTTATTTGCAGGGACAAATAGATAGATGATTTGCTGTGGTTCTTTCGTAAGTTTTTTTTTTAAGCTATTATATTAAATGTCACTAAAAAAAATTATGAATACCATTATTCCTTAATGAAGTCTTGTAAGTTCAAATCCACAACAAAACAGATACCAACTTATCAATTAAATTCGTTAGCCACTAATTTTGTCATTGTTTTATTTATAGGTTTTGTTGATTAAATCAACTATTTATTGCAACCCTCATGACAAATGTTTGATATGACTGGTTGTTGTTGACGTTTCATGTACTGCTGCCTCCCATCACCCCTCTTCCACAATGGATGGTGCAGGACAGGTTGAGGGCCAACTAAATCAATTGAGAGAACAGGGTTTTTTTTAAGTATATGTTCATTCTTTATCCTTTTAAGATAATGCAAAAAGAGGGGCACCAGTTAGTGTTTCAAACCATTATATATTTATCATGTTTTTGTTTTTGTGTATAAGTGCTTGCAGTGGCACCTCTTCAGTATATGGCACCCTATGCGAATACAAAGCATTTGATCACATGATCCATTTGTTTCTGAAAAAAATAAATAAAAAAATAAAAAAACAAAAGGTTTCTGAAGCTGGAGGCTTTGAAACCCATTTGCTTCATATGGAGCACAGCTATGTTGCTAGGGAAGTTGGGGAAGCAACTTCCTCATCAGAACCAATGTCAAACTGAATCTGCCTTTGACATAAAGACACATAATGTTCGAACTTACACACTCAGTACACACTCAGAAGGGGAATTGTCCATGTAAAGTTCAGGAATTTGAAGTTATATCTGCAGTGGTCTCCCCGTAATGCCACATTTAGTAGATTGAGTAATCCCAGCACCTGAATATTCCTTTGAACTCTGAGTGCCAGCTGTTTTAAGAAACAGTATTATTGCCTTTCTTTTCTTTTTTTTCCACTCCAGGATCTGCAGACAATAGTGGAGCAGTTGGCCAGATTCCTGGGTGTTTCTTGTGACAAAGCTCAACTGGAAGGCATGGTGGAGAGCTGCAACCAGTTGATTGAGCAGTGCTGCAACTCTGAGGCCCTCTCCATCTGCAGGGGTGAGTGGAAGGGTCAACCGAAGACATTAAAATGTACTTGTATATAAACGTGGCACAAAAACTAAAGACATTTGTGTTTGGTAGATTATTTCTTTGTTGTAACAATGCTTCTTGGCAATAAATCTTGCTCACCCATCCAAATAATGATAATCAGGTGTTCCAATCCCTTCCATGCCCACAGGTGTATAAAATCAAGCACCTCAGCATGCAGACTGTTTTTACTATTTGTGAAAGAACGTGTCGCTCTCAGGAGCTCGGTAAATTCCAGGAACTGGAACTGTGATAGGATGCCACCTGTGCAAAAAATCCAGTCATGAAATTTCCTCACTCCTAATAGTTCCACAGTCAACTGTTAGCTGTATTATGGGATTATGGTGTGAGGTTGTTTTTCAGGAGCTGGGCTTGGCCCCTTAGTTCCTGTGAGAGGAACTCTGAATGCTTCAGCATAACAAGAACTTTTGGACAATTCCAGCTCCCAACTTTGTGGGAACAGTTTGGAGCTGCCCCTTCCTCTTCCAACATGACTGTGCACCAGTGCACAAAGCAGGTCCATAAAGACCTGGATGACAGAGTCCTGACTTCAACCTGATAGACCACCTTTGGGATGAATTGGAGCAGAGACTGAGAGCCAGACCTTCTTATCCAACATCAGTGTGACCTCACAAATGCGCTTCTGGAAAAATGGTAAAAAATTCCCATACACACACACCTAAACCTTGTGGACAGTCTTCCCAGAACAGTTGAAGCTGTCATAGCTGCAAAGGGTGCATATTGAACCTATGAATTAGGAATGGTATGTCAGTCAAGTTCATATGTAAGTCAGGGCAGGTGAGCAAATACTTTTGCCATATAATGTATCTAACGTGACGTCGACATGTATAAAATGAAAGAGCAAGAAAGAAAGAAAGAGGAGACAGTGGTGGTGCAGTCTGGAGTCTGTGTTGTAATGTGTGTTTAAACGAGTCTATAACATGTTGTTTTAGGAGTGAAGGTGGACACAGGACAATCAGGTGTTACAAGCAAAGAGAGGACAGAGAAAAGGGGGAGGAGCCTTCTATTTACAATTGTTTTAACTGTGTACAAATTTTTGTGTCTTTAAATCCCATTTTAAAAATTATTTCCCCACTAAAGTGAACTCTGTGAATTACTTTGTATTGTATAAGTTGTAAATTTGCATTAGAGGAAGACACAAATATACTTTTCCAAACTTGGGGCCAGAAGTCAGCATTGAAGGTTAACTCTCCTGTTCCCATTTAGTTGATGGGACAGATACTGTTGGGTTGTTTAGCGAAATTAACTTTAACATTTTGGATAAAATTTTATGTTGACTAGTAATTTGAGTTAATACTGAAATCAGTGGTGGAAGGTTAAGGTTGGGTGTTTTACTATTTATTTTTGTCTGAACAGCAGATTTAATCTGAAGATATTCTAGAAATTGGTTTCCTCCAATGTGATGCTTCAAGGTGAGAGAGAGGAACCAGAGTGTTGTTTTCATAGATATCTTTAAGGTGTGTGATGTCTTTAGTGATCCATGATAAAAAATGTTATGGTTTCCTGTTTATCAGGAAGTCCATTATTATTCTAAATGGGAGTGTATTTACTTGGTGATACCGTGGCGTTGGCCATTTGGTAGAAGTCCCACCAGGCCGTCAGAGTTGAGGCAATGATTGGGTTTTTGAAGCAGGGGTGTCTGGTAATAGTGCGGCTTATAAATGACAAATCAGAGATATTGATTTTTTTACAAAATAATTGTTCTAGCTCTATCCAAGAGCAATCACACCGATTTGGTTCGATCCGTTTATAAACATACTGGAGTTTATTTGCGATAAAGTAGTGAAGGAAGTTTGGGGCCTCCAGGCCACCATTTAATTAATTTTTTTGTAGCGTCGATAGTTTAATTCTAGCTTTTTTGCTTTTCCAATAATAGTGTGAGATCATCGACTTTAGAGATTTGAACCAGGGGGTTGACAGCTTAGGGGAGATTTTAATTCCCAGGTATTTGATGTTGCCTGTATTGATTGAGAAGGGCGTCGTGTCAATTGTCACATCCCAGCTGTTAGAGTTCAGTGTTAGTATGGTGGATTTAGACCAGTTAATAGTGTAATCTGAGATATCAGAGAAGGACTTAATAAGGTTAATAGTTTGGAGAAGTGACGTTGATGGAGTTTGTAAGTACAGGTAACTTCTGAACAGCTATAGGCCCATATCAAACCTACCATAAGTAAAAATAATAGTAAAAGCTGCATCATAGCTTTTACTGAGACAACTCTAGTAAAGGTCCTTAATGACATGCAGATAGTGGCAACATTTCAGTCTTGGTCTTAAGGGATGTCAGTGCTGCATTCGACCAGTCGACCAGAACATCTTGATAAACCAGATAAAGAACTGGGGGGGGGACTTTCTGGCACAGCCCTTGCCTGGTTGGAGCCCTATTTAAAAGACAGGGACTACTTTGTATCTTCAGGTACAAAGTGGAGCCAATATAAATAATGTGGAGTTCCTCAAGATTCGATTCTGGGGCCTCTTTTGCTTACCACCTATGTGCTCCCACTCAATCAAATTATAAAAAAACAAACATAGATACACAATCTCCTAATGACTATAGACCTGTAGCCCTAACATCACACATCATGAAAGTTGTGGAGAGACTTTTATTGACCCACCTGAAAAAGCAAAGAAGCATTATTGTTGTTGGGTTAGAGTTGAAGATACCATCAACGGCCTGCTTCAAAGAACCTGCTATCTGCAGGAAGACTCAGATGACTCTGCAGTTGTGGGGTGTATCAGTAATGGACAAGAGACTGAGTACCGGTGGACCATTCTGTAGCATGTGTGGGAATAAAAAGGTCATCTTGAATGTAAAAAAGACAAAGATTGTAAATTTTATAAGAGCCAGGATTAAGTTGTATAGTTTTTCTATTATGGGAGAAAAAGTGATGGTGGAGGAGTATAGGTACGTTGGTGTTCACCTGGACAGCAGACTCGACTGGAGATACAACACCGATGCTGTCAAAAAGAAACAACAGAGTAGACTCTACTTCTTAAAGACGTTGAGGTCCTTCAGCATTTGCAGCAAGATGCTGAGTATCTTCTACAAGTCAGTTGTAGAGAGTCGAATCACATCTGCAGTCATCTGTTGTAGGAGCAGCATCAGAGCAAGTGACTTAACAAAACTCAACACACTGATAAAGAAAGCAGATTCTGCTCTGGACCCTCTGGAGGTGATTGTGTGAAGGATATTTCATAAAACGGAGAAGATAATCCTGCAACCTTGAGCATCCTCTTCACAACACAATGATTAAGCAACAGTGTCTTCAGTCAGAAGCCTCTTCAGATCCGCTGCCACACAGACCGTTACCGGAGCTGCGGTTCCACAGCAGAAAACCTCTACAATGACTCTTTGAAGGGATTTAAATAAGTAAACATGTATACTTTATATACTACAGACTATATATAGTCATTAGATATATAGTCTGTTCTGTATGTATAGTACACATTTTACATCTTCAGCACGGATTACATTTTCACTACTTTAAAGAAAGAAATTCAATCTGCTGCCAGGTCTATTACGACTGAAATCACATACATTCAGTTCACATACATGCCTTGTTCCAATTTTTTTAAAATAAGGAATCAGTTCATTTTGATAAGCATTTTTGTTCAATTCCATGTAGTCATCCCCCTTTTTTATCTTATTTTTTATTACTGTCTGTGTCTGGTCTGCTGTAAGTCTGACCGTGCGACTGACTGTCATCTGTCTTACTCACCATGGCAGGTGAGTTCAGTTGCCGCCATGGCACGTTGCATTTCCTGCGCTGGTGGATCATGTCAAATAAAGTGTGCTGTTTTCACTATGAAACAAACACCAGACTCTTCAGAAAAATCTGTCTGTCTAACTTTTTATTTTTTTCTCTGCAGGTCGCGTGGGTCTGTGGAAAGACGTCTTCACAGTAGCCATGAATGAAAAATTTGATGCAGCATACAGACAGAAGATGGGCAAGTCTGACCTAACATTTGACTTCTGCCTGTGAGAAGACCTGGTTTGCACTCTCGCCATATCGCCTCCCGCCGTCCACTGATGATACCAGTGCAAACCCGAAGCGATGCTTGTCAATCTGAATTAATGGGTCCTAAGTTAAATAGTGTTGTCTATTGCTGGGATCAATTGTAAGACTTCTTCACATTATCTGTCTTTAACAATCTAGCAAGAATTTAAATATCACATATTTGTGGTTTAAAAGAAATCAATTAAAAATCAATTCCTTAAATGTTACTGAATTTTCTCAGTCAATATATAAATCAAATTTCCCTTCACTCCTGCAGTATGTTCACACGTCTGTGCAATTTAAGAGTATATCCTGCACAGGGTTGGACTGATAGTTTTTCAAGGTCAATAAACCTCAAAGCTCAGATCATATAATCCGAGTGCAAATATTTATGTTTAGACTATTCTGATAATCAAGTGTGGTGGAATATGGTTAAAATCATGGCTAGTTAGGAACAGAATAATTGAACACACTGACAACAATAACACTAATTATAAAACTATGTTTCAGCTCACAAACTTTTTACATTAATTAGTTTGTTTAAAAAAAGTTGAAACCTAATTTAGTCCATATTGTATAGTGCCATTATGGCAACAGACATTATTCTATAAACTACAAAAAGTAAGTGGTAGATGGGTCATATGACCTTCACATTCAGATTCCTCTGATTTGAATGAGAATATCTCCCAACGTATCTGAAAAGTATGACATTAGAAGCCCTTAATTTACTGGACATAGTAAATTAATTTTACTATGTCCAGGACAGAAGTGGGAATAACAGAAAATGTGCCATTGTTGAAATAAAACCCTAGTTCTGAATACATCCATACACTGTATATATATTTTCAAATTTAGATAAAGTTGTGCATTTCAGGCCTACCACACATTACAAAAAAGTTAATTTAATACAGCCTTTATCACTTGGTAATGTTGCCGTTCCACTTTAAAACACTACCACTACAGTCCAAGACATTGAAAATATGACAACATGAAGCATTTCAAATGTTATTTTGTTCCATTCTTCCTGCAAACATGACTTAAGGAGTGCAGTGTCTTTTTTATTTTCTTAATCTTTGGTTTCATAATTTTCCACTGATTGGGGACAGGTCAGGAGAGGGAGACTAGTCAAGTTCTTGTATTGCTTGTATTGTGTTCTTCCTCATCTATGGCAGTGTAACATGTCAATGTGGTTTTAAATTGTCTTGTTAAAAAATGTATTGATGTCACTGGAAGATGCAGTTTTGAAGGCAGCATGTGTCCCTGAAATCTCATTATCCTTCTCCGCTGCCATTCCAGAAATGAACTCTGCCAAGAGCAAACCCTTACGATGCCCTTACGAACTGTTGCCACCAGTCTGGCGAGTCCTTTCTGGTTTGTTCCCGTAAACACGTCACACCCATTTCTTCCAAAAAACGTCTACAATATTGATTTGTCTCATCACAATACACATTTTTACAGTGTAATGGTCAGTACCAGAAGTGGTGTTCAGAACATTTGAGTAAAAATATTTTTGATCCAAAGTTTCAAAATACCAGGATTTCCCTGATGGTAGGAGGAGGCTGGATGAGGAAGCATTAACTAAAATCTCAGAAAGAGAACTAACAGGAAAAATACAACTAAGAGTTATGTTAAGAGTGAAGAAAATAAAAAACTGCATTTTATTTTATTTTATATCTTTTACAATTTGTAGTATATAAGAATGTATTTTCATGCACTCCTTTCACCAGTTTGTTTATGATGCTTTGTATTTCATACATTTTATACATCAAACTCATAAAGATTTAAAAAAATACAGTAAAGTGTAATATGTATGGTAAATAAAAAAGGCTATGAATCAACAATTTAAAGGTGATCACAGTAAATAAAGGTTAAATCCTTTGAAAACTTAAATCTATGCATATGTTCTTAATGTTTTTAGTCATCACCAGACATTTTAAGGTCTTTTTCTCCGTTACAATTAAGGCCCAGAAGAGTAAAGACAAACACACACAATGCAGAAATTGTTTTGCTGTAAAAAGACAAAGAGAAATGTTTATGTTTTCAACTTTGGAACTTGAGTTGCTGCCTAATAACTGCAGCAGTAGCCCACTTTTTCTCTCTTCATTGTTACTTTTGTCATAATGCAGTTGTTTGTCATGCAGTGCAGCGCCTGTTTTAGGTAAGATGAGACAGTACTTTTAATTTTAAAGGCATCTATAAAGTCTATACTGATCTGTTATTTCATTTATTGTTTTGGTTGTACAAACCTAATTTAAAAATAAAACACAAGCAAAACTTCAATAAATACATTAAGTCAAGCATTGCATAATAAAAGTAAATCAAATATCTTTTAATGTGTGTGAATTTTGGTGCCCCTGTACCTTGTTTAAACTATTCATAATTACCTTTTGAGCAGTTGGGCCTTGGTGAAGGTGTTTCTGAAAGCCTCTTGACTGATCAAATCTGAGCATAGACTATGAGAAAACACAGGGTAAATGACAAATGTGATGTCACCTATAGAGCATGCCTATTCCAGAGCATGCCTATTCTAGAGCATGCTCATTCCAGAGCATGCCTATTCTAGAGCGTGCTCATTCCAGAGCATGCCTATTCTAGAGCGTGCCTACTCTAGAGCATGCTCATTCCAGAGCATGCCTACTCTAGAGCATGCCTACTCTAGAGCATGCCTATTCTAGAGCATGCCTACTCTAGAGCATGCCTATTCTAGAGCATGCTCATTCCAGAGCATGCCTATTCTAGAGCATGCTCATTCTAGAGCGTGCCTACTCTAGAGCATGCCTATTCTAGAGCATGCCTATTCTAGAGCATGCCTATTCTAGAGCGTGCCTACTCTAGAGCATGCTCATTCTAGAGCATGCTCAACATGAAGTAGGCTGAAACATATTTCATACAGGTATAACAGGAGGTTGTATTTAACATAAAACATTTTGGATTAATAGAAAAATCAAACAATAAATCATTCAAGCTGGGAAATACAAGCACATCCAGTCACACTGACAAATGCTTAAGGAAAAATCTGAGCAGTAAACAAATTTTTTGAGCAATTCATTTTATCAACTAAATCTGTTAATTAGGCTACTTGATGACTTTGTGGTTACTGGAGAAAGAATAAAACTGCAACGTTTATGTGTGTGTGTTGACAGGAGAAACTGGGTTGGGCTGCTTATGGTTCGGTCACTTTTTTCACAACTGCAGCATACATTTTCTAATGTAATAGAATCTAGAGTATGTTCAGTACAGATGTTGTTATTAATAGAAATGAGATTTTCAAGTAAATATCTGCTTGTATAATTAATAACTCAACATATTAGGTATAAAGTATGAAGAAATGTGGTATTTGTGATGCAAAGAATAGGATCACATAGGCTGACTGTGAAAAAATAAGACCAAAACTCTCCTTAAAGACCATCAGAGTATCATGAGTACCAGTCTGATTTGACCACATTAATATCTACGCAGATCGTGAATACACTTTTCTGACAGAAATGTGACATATTCAGTAGTCTCTAAATGCATGTTATATGATCGATTGTCTGATTAACTTGAATTTGTTTCAGCTTTGTGAAGGGGAGGAGACAGAAAGTAACTCAGGGTATGTTGAAAAAAACTTGCTCTAGACCAACTTTACTTCACAGAGTCAGTTACAGTGGTAACAGTCTCCGAGTATGATTTATTTACTTTCTGAAACGGACTAAATTGAAACCTCTTGTTCGGGTTTAAGTAACCTTGCTTTGTGAAATGGAAAACACTGAGTTTTTCTGACTTTTGAGTTCAGTTTCAACATAAAACTGCTTTGTGAAATGGACCCCAGGCCTCTCTGCTCCACCCATTTGCAACTTGGTGCCTCACAGTATGATGAAAAAGACGCTTTCAAAAGCACTTATAAAATGTATGAGCAACATCACAGGGGTTTGTCCAGTTCTTCTTATACAGTCTGTGTGCAAAACAAAAAGCAGAAGGCATGTCAACTGACAGTAAATTAATGTTTAATGCATCGTTGGGCTTCCAGGCAGACATCATGTATTTGTTTATTTGCTTTTGGGCAGGGAGTTGGATCCAGCCACATGTGCCACTTTCAGATACATATACAAATGAGCTGCAGACCACTTTTTAATGTGTCCTAAGTGATGGATCAGATGTCTCTGAGAATGTGCTCTGATCTTGCATTAATTTAAGCCATTTGAAATCAGAATGGATGCAGGACGCATCTTTGTGCCACGTTTAAACAGGATTTTCCAGTATTTCTCTAATGAAGACTGTTTGTAAAGGTTTCGGTTATTTGTACATTGATGACAAAAAGGATGGCCTCCGCCCAGCTCTGATCCATAAAGACTTATAGATAATGCTTTTGCAACAAATGAAATAACATCCTTAATTTATTTCACTTCTTCAACCATTATGTGGAATGTGTTGCTGGCCTAAAATGCAAACACACAGTGTATAAACACACACACACACACACACACACACACACACACACACACACACACACACACACACACACACACACACACACACACACACACATGAAAAAGACATTGCTTCAAAGGCAGCATATGTTTTAATACCCTTCAGCATCAATGGTGCCTTCACAGATGTGCAGGTTACTCATGCTGGATCTCAACACCATCAGAGCTGCAGACTTTTGAACTTTGCAGTGATAACAACCTGGATGGTCCTTGGACCATGATTTCCAAACATAATCTCAAATGTAAACTCATCGCACAGCTACCTTTTGAAACTTTGCATCAGTTTATCTCAGATTAGCTCAGGCCCAGAGCAGCTGCTGGCATTTCTGGCTGTTGCTTTGCAGAGTACAGTCGCGGCCACAAGTTTGGAGAATGACACAAATATTAGTTTTCACAAAATTTGCTGCTAAACTGCTTCTAGATCTTATATCTTATATATATAATTACAAGCTCTTCATACGTTTCAAAGGCTTTTATCCTCAATTACATGACATTTATGCAGAGTCAGTATTTGCAGCGTTGGCCCTTCATTTTCAGGACCTCCGCAGTTCCACTGGGAATGCTCTCAATCAACTTCTGGGCCAAATCCTGACTGATAGCAACCCATTCTTTCATAATCACTTCTTGGAGTTTGTCAGAATTAGTGGGTTTTTGTTTGTCCACCTGCCTCTTGAAGATTGACCACATGTTCTCAGTGGGATTAAGATCTGGGGAGTTTCCAGGCCATGGACCCAAAATGTCAACGTGTTGGTCCCCGAGCCACTTAGTTCTCACTTTTGCCTTATGGCACGGTGCTCCATCGTGCTGAAACATGCATCGTTCTTCACCAAACCGTTGTTGGATTGTTGGAAGAAGTTGCTGCTGGAGGTGTTCTGGTACCGGTCTTTATTCATGCTGTGTTTTTGGGCAACATTGTAAGTGAGTCCACTCCCTTGGATGAGGAGCAACCCCACACATGAACGGTCTCAGGATGCTTCACTGTTGGCACGACACAGGACTGATGGTGGCGCTCACCTTGTCTTCTCCGGACAAGCCTTTTTCCAGATGCCCCAAACAATCGGAAAGAGGCTTCATCGGAGAATATGACGTTGCCCCGGTCCTCAGCAGTCCATTGTCCATACTTTCAGCAGAGGATCAATCTGTCCCTGAAGTTTTTTTGCAGATGTGCTCACACCTGCCTGCTGCCGTTCCTGAACAAGCTCTGCACTAGTGGCGCTCGACCTCGCAGCTGAATCCTCTTTAGGATACGATCCTGGTGCTTGCGGGACTTTCTTGGACGCCCTATAGCCTTCTTAACAAGAGCTGAACCTCTTCCCTTTAAGTTCTTGATGATCCTATAAATTGTTGATTTAGGTGCAATCTTAGTAGCCACAATATCCGTGCTGGTGAAGCCATTTTTATGCACCGCGATGACGGCTTCACGCGTTTCTTTGCAGGTCACCATGGTTACCAATGGAAGAACCATGATTTTAAGCATCACCCTCCTTCTAACATGTCAAGTCTGCCATTCTAACCCAACCAGCCTGACATGATGATCTCCAGCCTCGTGCTCGTCAACATTCTCACCTGAGTTAACGAGACGATTACTGGAATGATCTCAGCAGGTCCTTTAATGACAGCAATGAAATGCAGTGGATTAAGTTAACTTTCATGGCAAAGAAGGACTATGAAATTCATCTGATCAGTCTTCATGACATTCTGAAGTATATTCAAATTGCTATTATAAAAATTTAAGCAGAAACTTTTCCAATTTCCAATATTTATGTAATTCTCAAAACTTTTGGCCACGACTGTAGAGTCCACTTGTAGTCACAGATGTAGCAACAATCTGTGTTACCTGACAATGATTTTCTGAAGGGTTCTTGAGCCCAGGTGATAATATCCATTACACAATTATGTTGGTTTTTAATGCAGTGAAGCCTGATGGATCAAAGGCTACTGGCATTTAGGTACAAACCCGGGCAACGCGACCAGTCCCAGGGGGACCAGGAGAGCCGCCACCCCCAGACCGCCACCCACACACAGCCAACAGCGGAAGCACAGGGGGAGGGACAGCCGACACCCGGAGGCGGCACAGGGCCAGGCAAACAGAGCCCGCCAACACATCATGGAATGCCCAGACAGCGACTAGCCACCACACCACCCCCACCAGAAAGCCTCCCCAGAGGCCGGCCCACGCACTAAACCCACCAGCTAAGGCGTACTTAAGACCCGCTGACGCCCCAGACATCCCCACTGCAGGACCAGTCCCAGACAATAGGAACACACACCAGGCAGCCAGGCACCCAGAGGCCCCACCGGAGCCGCACAGCACATGCCCCCTGACCAGCCCTGCCCAAACCCCCCCACCCCACTTGGCACCCCCTCTCCTTTCCCTGTTTTTTTTATGTCCCCCCAATGTTTATTTTATTTTATTTTAATTTATGTTCTGTTTTATTTTATATTTTCCTTGCATATACGAGGAGGGGGGAGGGGGGAGGGGGGTAATGGAGGATGGAGGCATGCAGAGGGCGCACTGCATATAGAGCCCGGGGTGACCACAGGGAGCCAGGCCACCAGCACACGCCCCACCATCAGGAACCCCCCCGTAATAAGGGCACCAGGGCCCCGAGCATGCCCAGGGCCAGCCCCAGCAAAGGCCACTGGGCAGGGCCGCATGGGGCCACCGCCAACCAGGGAACCAAGATGGAGACACCCAATCCCTGCCCTAGCCCAGCCCCCCCAGCATAGGCCGCACCGCGATCATGATGATGATGCTTATTATTATTTTTATTATTATTTTTATTACTCTATTTGTGTATACAGTGTATATAAAAAGTCTATACACCCCTGTTAAAATGCCAGGTTTTTGTGATGTAAAAAAAATGACGCAAGATAAATAATTTCACAACCTTTTCCACCTTTAAAGTGAGCTAAAACCTGTACAACGCAACTGAAAAACAAACAGAAATATTTTACGGAGGTAAAGTAAAAATAAACAACTGAGATAATGTGGTTTCATAAGTGTGCACACCCATGTTAAACTGCACACACACCTGTCACCAATTAAAGGGCCTCTGATCAACCTCAAATAAACTTCCGCTATTCTAGTAGTCTTTTTCTGACATTTCTGTAGACTTGTCTTCCAGCACAAGCCATGGTTTGCAGAGAGCTTCCAAAGCATCAGAGGGATCTCATTATTCTAAGACATCAGTCAGGTGAAGGCTACAAAATAATTTCCAAGTAATTAAATATACCATGGAACACAGTGAATACTGTCACCATCAAGTGGAGAAAATATGGCACAACAGTGACATTACCAAGAACAGGACATCCGTCCAAAGTTGATGATAAGACAAGAAGAAAACTAGTCAGGGCGGCTGCCAGGAGGCCGACAGCAACACTTAAGGAGCTGCAGGAATTTCTGGCAAATACTGGCTGTGTAGTACACATGACAACAATCTCCCGTCTTCTTCATATGTCTGGGCTAAGATGGGAGACTTGTCTTACAAAAAAAACCATCCGAGCCCGGCTTAATTTTGCAAAAAGACATCTGAACTCTCCCAAACGCATGTGGGAAAATGTGTCATGGTCTGATGAAACCAAGGCTGAACATTTTGGACATAATTCCAAAAGGTATGTTTGGCACAGGAACAACACTGCATATCATCAAAATAACACCATACGTACAGTGATGCATGGTGGTGGCAGCATCATGCTTTGGGGCTGTTTTTTTTTCAGCTGGAGCCAGGGCCTTGGTCAGGGTGGAGGGAACTATGTTTCCAGTTCCAAATACCAGTCAGTGTTGGTTCAAAACCTTCAACCTTCTGTTAGAAAGCTTAAGATGCATGACAATAACCCAAAGCACACATCTAAATCAACAAAAGAATGGCTTCACTGGATTAAGATTGAGTCTTTAGAATGGCCCGGCCAGAGTCCAGACCTGAATCTCATCGAACATCTGCGGGGTGATCAGAAGAGGGCGGTGCACAGCAGATGCCCTTGTAATCTGTCAAATTTGGAGAGGTTTTGCAAAGAAGAGTGGGCAAATATTGCCACATCAAGATGTGCCATGCTGATAGGCTCGTAGCCAAAAAGACTGTGCTGTAATAAAAGCCAAAGGTGCTGCAACAAAGGTTTAGTTTAATGGTGTGCATATTTATGCAGCCAGGTTATTTAAGGTTTTTTATTTTATATTTTTCCCCTTGAAATGTTTCTGTTTGTTTCTCAATTGCATTGTACAGTTTATAGGTCACATTAAAGGTGGAAAAAGTTGTGAAATTATTTATTTCATAACGAAAACCTGGGGCGGGGGTGTAGACTTTTTATATCCACAAATTTTATATATGTACACATATACACACACACACACACACACACACACACACACACACACACACACACATATAAACCATCTTTCACCGCACTATAAAGCGCACCTTCAATAAATGGCCTATTTTAAAACTTTTTTCATATATGAGGCGCATAGAATTGAAGCTACAGTAGAGGCTGAGGTTGCGTTATGCATCCACTAGATGGAGCTAATGGGAACGTCAACAAAACAGGCAGATAAGTCAGTCAAACTATTAATACAATACAAACCAGCCTTCTGACAACTCCGTTCACTCCCAAAATGAATAAACAGCTGTTTTATTATTTTTCCCGAGGTAACGTCAGCGACTAGTATTTTCATGACACAGTTTATCTTTTACCAACAGCAAGGTAGTGCAACATTTTTATCAGGTAGTGGAGGAGAACTTTTCCTCGATTCAGTAAACATATAAAAGAAAGGCCTGAAACCGCTATGGTAAATCAAACATTAATGCAAAGCAATAACAATCATCTTGTTGCTTCCTCCACTTCTGCACCATTGACTCGTTAACGTTGACTCTCCAGCTGCTGCTCTGTTCCCATGTTCTGCTGTGACTGACAGCCTGGAGTTTAAAC
Source organism: Xenentodon cancila (assembly GCA_014839995.1). Lineage (NCBI taxonomy): Eukaryota > Metazoa > Chordata > Actinopteri > Beloniformes > Belonidae > Xenentodon > Xenentodon cancila. Next base: position 20,864,801 of record CM026219.1, read on the forward strand.
TCGTCGTAAGCGCGTCTCTTGAAAGGAGACATTTTGGGTCTTTACACACAAATGGAAATGCACACTTCGCGTCATCCCAGCATGCACCACGCGCTTCTTCTTCTACGGGAGAAAATGGAGTCGGCGGCTGCTTCCCGTAGTTGCGAGACCTGTCGCGTCTCAATATTGATACATATATAAGGCGCACTGTCGGCTTCTGAGAAAATTGAAGGCTTTTAGGTGTGCCTTATAGTGCAGAAAAGACTATATACATATGCAGTGCTCTTTTGATCTATAGAGAGCTGTATAAGTTCATCTGCCAAGTCTAGGCATTTTTTTTTTGTTTGTTTCTTTTCTATCATGTATACACAAATGTATGAGGCATCAAGGTATTTTGTTTCTTGCTCAATGTTACCTGAACATGTGCACTACAAGACAAGGTATCAAACCACTGACCTTCTGACTGGCAGCTGACTGCATTCCTGAGCCACATCCGCACTGAACAAAAAAGGAACTTTCTTAACTATTTATGGAGACCGAAATAAAGAAAGAACAAGTTGAAGCACAGGAACAAGCTGAGGGCCAAGGTCCCGCACAATCTTTAGGATGTGTGGTGAGAGATGAAGAAGACCCCAGACTTCAAGGTGTAGTGGCAACTTTAACCCTACTTATGGAGGCCTAGTCAGTGCCAAGGAACTTAATATTTTAATTTTTCCAATAGGTTCAACCAAGAAAAATGCTCAACATTCATCTCCCTTGACACCAATAACACAGATATCCCACCCTCCCGGAATCCACAGTGCCCCTACAATTTCTCATTTCATCCAATGTCATCCTATATCTTTGAAGCAATGGTGGTGCATTAATCATATAATGCAATGCAATGAGAGGCTTTAGGACATACATCGATTGTTTTTAAAAGTGTGATTTAAAGGACATATTGTTTTCGGGAGGTGCAAGGCTTTACAACAAGGGGGACTCCCCCCCTTGTTGTAAAGGACATCAATAAAATGAAGCAAAGCTGACAAACAATTCAGTATCTCCTCATCCTCGTATTTGAAACTTTACATTCAGCTCAGTGTCAGTCTAAAAACATCTAAAATTATCCTTCTCACATCCAAAACATGGTAGCATCATAATAAATGGGGCCCCCCAGGGATGCGTGCTGAGCCCCCTCCTCTTCACCCTGCTGACCCACGACTGCACACCGATGCACAGCTCCAACCTCTTCGTAAAGTTTGTGGACGACACGACTGTGGTGGGTCTCATCAACAACAACGATGAGTCAAACTACAGGAGCGAAGTGAGCCGCCTGGCTGAGTGGTGCAGACAACAATCTCTCCCTGAACGTGGAGAAGACCAAGGAGATTGTTGCTGACTTCAGGAGACAACACACCCAGCATGCTCCTCTGACCATCAACGGTGCTGCTGTGGAGAGGGTGAGCAGCATCAAGTTCCTGGGTGTCCACATCTCAAAGGACCTCTCCTGGACTGTTAACACCGCATCACTCGCCAAGAAGGCACAGCAGCGTCTCTACTTCCTCCGCAAACTGCGAAGAGCCAGAGCCCCGGCCGCCATCAGGTACACCTTCTACAGAGGCACCATCGAGAGCATCCTGACCAGCTGCATCACCGTGTGGTATGGATCCTGCACCGCATCCTGCCTCAAGTCTCTCCAACGTGTCGTGAGAGCAGCTGAGAAGATCGTTGGTGTCTCTCTCCCCTCACTTCAGGACATTTACAGCAACCGTGTGACTCCAAAGCCCTCAGCATCGTGAGAGACCCCACCCACCCGGGCCAGAACCAGCAGACTGAAAAACAGCTTCTTCCACAAGGCTGTGAGGAAGCTGAACACCCTCCCAGCTCTTCCTCCGTCTTCTTCTGCCTTTAAAACCTGTTGTACATTTCACTGTCCTTATTACAATACAGTTCATCATTAACAAGAATGTCTATCTATCATCATACTGCACTTTACACTTGTTTTTATTGTAATTTTATTGCACTTAGTTCTTAAATCCAGCATCATTTTATCATTTGCTTCTTTTAGATTTTAGATTTGAACTTTGCGTTTAGAGAGTAATTTATTTATCATAGCACCGAGGGTTTGAGAGTAATGACATTTTGATTCTTGGAACAGGGGCATCCAGAAAAGTAACTGGCACAAATAAAAAAGGAACAGGAGGAGCATTGACAACTTAGGTTCTAGAATAGTACCGGTCATGGTGGCGGCTTGCTGCAATAGCTCTTCAGTGTTCGCAGCTAGATGATGTGTATCTTGTTTAAGTCATGGAGCGTGGAATCTCATGTGCAGTCATCTGTTGGGGGCCAGCGTCAGAGCCGATGACTTCAAGATACTGAACAAACTGATAGAGAAGGCCAGCTCTGTTCAGGAGCCTCAGGAGCTGATTGTGCAAAGGAGGATTCTTCATAAAATGAAGAAGATCATGGACAACCCTGAGCACCCTTCACAGCACGGTGATTCAGCAACAGTGTCTTCAGTCAGAGGTTCTTCAGATCTGCTGCCACACTGACCACTATAGGAGATCCTTCCTGCCCACATTAATAACCATATACAATCGATCTGTGATGTGACTGAAATCATGAAAATGACTGCAATAATTTAATTTCCCTTCAGGGATTAATAAAGTATTTTTGAATTGTATTAAATTGCATAAGCTTCATTAGTAACATGACTGGGTATAAAAGAAGCATTTCAGAGAGGCAGAGCCTCTTAGATGTAAGGCTGAGCAGAGCTTCAACAATCTGTGACAAATTGTGTCAAAAACTTGTGGAACAACTTCAGAGAAATGTTCCTTAACATAAAATGATCAAGACTTTGAAGATCCCAGAGAATTAGGAGGAATGTGTGTAAGGGATAACGCCAAAGGTCGAAGCTGGATGCTCATGATCTTGGGCCCTCAGGGGGAACTGCATTACAGACAGACATGATTCTCTACTAGAAACGACTGCATGGGCCCAGGAACACTTTCAGACATCACTAAGTGTCTCTGTACATATTCAAACCATCTCAGTATGCATACAAATATACATGACATTATTACTGTTTAATTCACTTATGCCCTATTCCCTATTTTTTGACTGCGACAGCTCATCAATCTACTACTGTCAATAAGAGAAATGTCATGAAATTCAAAAACCCCTGCCAAAATTTTTTATTGTTACCTAATCAAAAATCAGAGAGAAAAATAAACAGGCCTAGGGCAATAAACAAACACAATAATCAAATGCTAGAGAATAAAGACAACAATATAATGATACACTTAATTATGCCATATTTAACCATATTCATTGACTTTAATCACTGAATATGGTTGTCGCAGTACAGAGCCCTTATTATTTAAATTATTTAATGTCTCTCATAGAAATTACAAATAATACAGTTTAGGCTTTCTTCTGTGAGTTTCCAAATTTCTTCCAGAAGATGGCAGTAGAAGCTACTTTTTTAGCATTCTAGAGAAAAGTTAACGTGAACAAATCATTTTTTGAAGCTGTGCCAAATGTTAATATTTATATACTTACCAGCCACTTTATTAGGTACACCTGGGATACCCACTAAAGTGCTGTGAATGAAAATAGTGTTTAGTGTACAGTACGTTTCTTGACTCGCTCCATACACACATTTCTGCTATGCTGTCTTTGTCTACAAAGATCCATAGTCTGGTTGAGTTGAGTCTGTCTAGTATCTCTTGTATCGTACACGCAATGACACCAGTGGATGCGTACGGGAGCATGTCTGATGGCCTGCAAGGACATTTTAAGGTTATGGCCTTCAAGTCCAGAAATAGGACAGCTGACTTTCAGGTTGGCAGACTAACTACTTTGAGAGACATAGTCACCCCATTTTACCAAAGAGAAATGAATCTGGAAATCGTTAAAGCAAACATTCATTTTATCTTCATTTTTTGTTTTTTACATTTTCTCTTTCACTGCAAATATTTTCCAGTGACACAATAAAATAATTGATTTTTAAAAAGTTGCTCTGAACATACTGTTGATGATCTTTCTGGTGTACTATGTGCTTTTTTATCAGCCTGCAACAGAGTCCCAATTGTTATGTCATGGTCTTATATCACAATGTCCATTGGTAGTTTGGTGGCTTTTTTATCGGATAGATGAATTAACTGGAACTGACTCACATTAGGTGATGTAAGGATTTCCTGTAAGGATTTCCTGCACCTGAACAGATCATTGGATAAACTCTGTGGGGATTTGTGGGTTGGGGCATTATAGCAATTGAACGGTTTCCCTCAATATTACAGCAAGCCGCTGAAAGTTTGAAATTAGCTAATCTGGAAAAAGAAAACTCAGGTGTCTTACGGAAAAGGAAGGCTAGTAAGAATTTAGAAAAAGCTGAGAGATTTTGTCCAGATTACCAGAGGTTTTTGGGAGAAGTAAAAGACTGTTTAGAAAAAAAACACATCCCAGATGCCCCAAACTCCTCCAGATTCATCCACCCCAAATGTGTTATCATCTAATGATCATACTTTACGTTTTTAGGGGGAGGTGTTTTACACACCAAACCTGTTAATTCTGATCCGGCCATAAAAGCTCGGACATTGGAAACTTTGCCTCTCTTGTCAGATAAACAAGGCGAGAGCGTTTTTTCAGATAATAATTCTTTATATATATAAGACTCAAACGTTGTTTGTTTGTCTCTCCATTATTTGGAAGAGTTTACATTTCGAAGGTGGTTTTGAAGGTGGATCTGAAAGTGGTTAACTTATTACAGGTACAGAAGCATGTAAATTAGCCAAAGGATAAAAAGTAAATATCTACACTGGTTCGGCAGACGCCATGATCAGCTTTTGGCTCTAAGTAGCTATTATAAAATGCAGAGGACATTAAAAGGAGACAGTAACATAGTGAGGGGAAATAATGCAGCAGATCAAGCAGCCAGATCTGCGGCAGTTTATTTTGTTAATATTGTACATAAAGAGATGCCACAGGAGGCAGGACCTCCTGAATCTGAGAACCTTGTGAGTCCTCACAGTTACCTAAACCTTTTGCTTATACGTGAGTTACAAGAGGCTGCTGCCCCTACAGAACAACAATCATGGGCAGATAAGGGTGCCACTAAAGATGAAACAAATCTGTGGAGAAATCATGAAGGAAGAATAGTAACACCAGCTGGTCTACTCGATTTTATGTCAGGAAGCACACAGCAGAGAACCCTGTGTGAGTTCCAAAGTAACAGCACTAATCTCCCAGAATTGGTGGCACCCATTTATAAAGAATATTTGTATATAATTTGTACAGGCATATGAAAGATGTTTTAACCCTAGAGCTGCATTAAAGGCTGTACTCGGAGGCTTTTCTGTTCCAGTGGCCCCATGGAGAGAAATCATGACTGATTTTACTGATATCGGAGCTGAACACGGAGTAAGAGGAAACGGACACTTACTCGTGTGTGTGTGTGGATTCCTTTTTCACAGTGGGTGGAAGCCACCTCCATAGGCCTGAGAAAGCAAGAGAGGTGGTAAAGTGGCCAGCTAGAGAAATAATTCCCAGGTTTGGAATACCTGAAGTCATGAAATCCGATAATGGAAGACATTTCTCTAATGAAGAGCTGGCAGACGTGGAAAATATGTTTGGGATCAAACATAAATTCGCTGCTGTTTCTCATCCTAGTTCCAAGGGCTTGTGGAAAGACTATAAAACAGGACTATAAAAGAAAGCTTGGCTAAAGTGTGTGCTGCTACTAAGCTTACTTTTGTGGATGCTCTTCCCATCGTTTTTTTAACTTGAGATCTGCTCCCAACTCCACCTTAAATGTTAGCCCACATGAAATCCTGACAGGTAGAACGATGCCCCGTCCTTTTGTGGTGGCTCCATCAGATACACCTCCAGCTGTGCATCAACATCAACAAACGGCTGAATATGGGAAACAGTTGAACAAAGCTGTCATGAGTAATTTCTCAACAGTTGACAGGGATCTTTACTTAGGAGGAAGAACACCATACTTCACCTGTTGTTGTAGGTTCCTGGGTCTATAGAAAGGTTAACAAACTCAACTGGTCCCAACCAAGGTGGAAAGGAGCCTATAAGGTTGTAGAGGTGACATCACACTGTCAAAGTGTGGCTGACTGCAGACAGACTTAACAACTGGATACACAAAGACGCATTGTAGTCCAGCCACTGACCCGACTGAACGCACCTTCACTGAGGTCCGGACTGACTTAAGGACCTCTACAAATGACATCTTTGTTCCACTCCTGGTCTACCTGTATCTCAAAATGTTTCTGAAATTTGATATAAAATGCTAACCCTAACCGAAACTGGTTACACAGACGAGGATGTTTGGATTACTTGGATAACCTCTGCTGCTCTCAGGCCAGACCCACATTGCTCACAGTACAATCCCCATTTTCAGAGAATAAGACTGAGTTCATATGTCATCAAGCAATTCCCCCTATTTTCACTTCTATTAGAAATAATCATGTGTGTTTAGTCCGAAATCGTAACTCTGGCACAACAGTGGGTTATATTCCAGAAGATTGTCGCATTAAAACAATTGACATTTCCGCATGGGGAAATGCTACTAAGTTGTTTTTTGCATTATCTGATGTTTATTGGTACTGTGGTGGTCAAAGACTTCTTAACACCCTCCCATCTGATTGGATTGGTGTTTGTGCTCTCTTGTCGCTAGAGGCACCTGTTACTGTGGCTAATGCAGATATCTCACATTACACCAACACTACACCAACACTACACCAACACTACAACCAACATTACACCAACATTACACCAACACTACCACACTACACCAACACTACACCAACACTACACCAACACTACACCAACATTACACCAACATTACACCAACACTACACCAACATTACACCAACACTACACCAACATTACACCAACATTACACCAACATTACACCAACATTACACCAACATTACACCAACACTACACCAACATTACACCACATTACACACCAACACTACACCAACATTACACCAACACTACACCAACACTACACCAACATTACACCACACTACCCAACATTACACCAACATTACACCAACATTACACCAACACTACACCAACATTACACCAACAGTACACCAACACTACACCAACATTACACCAACACTACACCAACATTACACCAACACACACCAACATTACACCAACACTACACCAACATTGCACCAACATTACACATTACACCAACATTACACCAACACGACACCAACATTACACCAACACTACACAACACCAACATACACAACATTATACCACATTACACCACACTACACCACATTATACCACACCACATTACACCACACTACACCAACATTACAACAACCACAAAACCACTACACACCAACACGACACCAACATTACACCAACACTACACCAACTACAAAACCACACTACACTACA
>CM026219.1:20872292-20943252 GCA_014839995.1 Xenentodon cancila
TACACCAACACTACACCAACATTACACCAACACTACACCAAAAATACACCAACATTACACCAACATTACACCAACACTACACCAACATTACACCAACACTACACACCTACACCAACATTACCCACATTACAACCAACACGACCAACATTACACAACACTACACCAACACTACACCAACATTACACCAACATACACCAACATTACACCAACATTACACAACAACATTACACCAACACTACACCAACACTACACCAACATTACATCAACATTACACCAACACTACACCAACATTACATCAACATTACACCAACACTACACCAACATTACACCAACACTACACCAACATTACATCAACATTACACCAACACTACACCAACATTACACCAACATTACACCAACACTACACCAACATTACACCAACATTACACCAACACTACACCAACACTACACCAACACTACACCAACATTAAGCACCTAGACCCCTGACAACCAGAAAATCTTAGTATTTAGCGATTACAAACATAACATGTCCAGGGCTACTGCCCCAGGCTTCAACCAGTGAAACGTTGATCAGTTACCGTATATTCTTTATAAAATAGTAGAGGATATGGGAATGTAGTGCACACACATGCAAATTGTCAACAAACATGTAACAGTGTAATTTTATTCCCTATAGCAGGAAATTTTGTGCCAGCTAGGACAAGATGACAAAGATTAACTTCAGGGTCAGATTTTGTCCTTGAATGAGACAGAGCTAATTACGTTTTAAAACTTTGGGGCCTGGAGTCAAATCTACTCCAGAAATGTCACTCAAGTTTTATTTTTTTAATTTTTTTTAAGTGACTCTGGAGGATTGTATGTGACAGGTTCATTTTCAAAGACTTTAATTGGTTAAAGCACTCAGGACATAGTCATTCTCTCACACTCTCTCCACACACACACACACACACACACACACACACACACACACACACACACACACACACACACACACACCTTTCCTTTTTCATTGTCCTAAAAACAAAAAAAAATTAAAACACAATGACCTGCCATCTTGTTTCATCCCTGATATGGATTTTGACATATTATAGGTGACTGTGATAAATAATTTAAATTTTAATGCCTCCCTTTCTTTTCCTTCCCAAACAAGGTCCTGGTACCACTCAGCTGAGTAAAGAGCCTTGTTAAAGTATTCACTACTTTTTTCAGCATTCTTCACCATTTTTTATCCTTTCAGCCTGGAATTTATATGGATTTTAGAGATTTTATATAATGTTATCAACACAATATGTTACCACTAAAACAGCAAGATTTGAAAACTGTTAAAATACGGGCTTAAAATAGGATGGAAAAACAAAAATAAAGAGAAATGTTCTGACAAAAAGGAAGAGAGAATGAGAAGATAATTTTATTTTTATAAGAAGCAATATTTCTGTAAAAAATACCCTCTAAAAACTAAAAAAAAAAACAAAAAAAAAAAAAAACTTAAACTGCATGAAGTGCATTCATGCCACAATATACAACTGAAGGTTGTCTTTGGACCTACTCTTTGCTGTAGTTCATCCTCATTTCAAGTCCAAGTTCAAGTCCTCACCATTTTAAGCAAAGTTGATAAAGATTCAACATTAACCTGCCAAACAGAAGGCTCCAACAAGGCAAACTATTTCCTCAGACCCTTGAGCCAGCACGTCTCCATTACACTGGCGTCACACAAGAACTGTTGACTGTTGAGACAACACAGCTGACCACGAGGTGGCGGTAAAGCACATTTTTTGCTTTTTAGAAATGGCCAGCAACATAGAAAGAAATGAAAAAGGAGAATGCAGCAAAAGAAGAAAGAGAAGAGAAAACACGTAAACAAGGGATTTTATTTGCATTTTTTATTGCTTTTTTAACACACCTCAGGGTGGTAGCGATTGAGATTTAAAGAAAAACCCTACCAGACCTCTACATTGACCATCAAGGCTGAAAACCGACTCATCGGTTCATCCAACTTTTTATTTTTTTATAATCTCCAACTTCATCAAATGTACTTGCAGCAAAATGTTTCTGGTCCAGTGGGTCTTGGATTACTTGGTGTTCATGAGTCCTGGGCTCACACGGTGAAATTCCCAGGGTAGCAAAGTTGCAACATACGTAATCAATCAACCCTTTGCATTTCGTTATCTTGTTGTGCCACGTTTGGAAAGCCAGCACACCTTGGTGTTAAGCAGTAGAGGATGAAACGCCTAATAGTTTTGTCCACACAGTTGTCTGAAGTCTTTGTACTTCTTTTTTATTTTTTTATTTTGTGGCTCTGATTGTTACGTTGAATGATGGGTGGTGTGAAGTACTGACGTTGTGGGCACAAACTTAAGCCAATGCACAGTATACTTTAAGTTTAACTTCCAAGCATGTATTTGTCCATGTGTAAAGCTTTTCCAGATATATTGTCAATCATATGTACAATTGTAAGAGATCATTAATGACATGAGAGAGAAAAAGAACGTAATTGTTTTAAAATCTAAACTGTTGCATGCTTCATATCAGTAATGAGCTGGTGTGCTCATTACATCACTAAGCCAGGTATTAACCTAAACAATTATTTTAGTTCTTGAACTGATTAACGCTGGTTATGAGTGATGCTCTACTCTACATTTAAGACAAATGCACTATTGACAGAAGCACGATTAGTATTTTTTTTAAAATACAATGTTTAAGCTTGCAAAAGACTTTGTGTTATAGCACAACAGAATTCAACTGTCTGCTTACTGTGTACACAGTCAAAGGAGAAATTGACTTTTTAATGTAAGAGTAAAAAGGTATATTTCATCCCTAAATTATCACATCCCAAAAGCTCACCTTTGTGACCTCGGTTTTTCCTCTTCACTTATCTTATCATTCCTTTTTCTATTCTTTTATAGAGAAAACACACTCCAACCTCTCTCTTTCACTCACACGCACACACACACACACGCACGCACGCACGCACACACACAGACACACACACACCCACAGATATACACACAGATACACACACACACTCACACACACACACACATTTTGCATTAAAAATGTATTCAACTGGTCACACAAGCAGATTCTCAGGCTTTACATACGTCTCCACAATACATACAGGAATCAAACATTTGAATCAGACAGATATTTGATTACATAAATAAATTGCAGGCCAACATATATCTTTTGCAAGAAACACATACTTCTTAATCAGACCTACAAAGATAAATAACTCCACAGTTTAGTCACACATGCTGACTTTAATTCAAGGCAAAGAAGAGTAGCTATTTTAATTCACAAAAACATTTTCTTTAGCCATAATAATACAGTCACAGATCCGGAGGGGCGATTCAAATGTGTTAATATTACAATCACATCACTACCTGAGGATCGCAACTTTAATGATTATATTAAGAGAAACTGGCATCCTTCCTTGAAATGAATGATTCACCTGAAATAACTCCATCACTTCTTCAGGAAGCAGGCAAAGCTCTGTTAAGAAGACAGATTATTTTATATTCCTCTCATAAGAAAAAGAAGGAACAGCAAGAAAAAGGAAGCCTGGAAAAGAAGATTAAAGAATTAGAAAGTATAAATGCTAATACGCAGCACCTCAAATTCAGTCTGATCTGCAAAAGTATAGAGTTCAAAAATAAATCTGGCAAATATCAGATTAAAAAAATTAAGAAATCAGGAAACATTGTTCAAGAACCCAAATAAATCAATGATTAATTCAGATAATTTTATATAAACCTGTATTCATCTACAGATAAACCAGAGTAACAGTATCAACCACTGACTGAGGACAAAGCTAAAGAACTTAATAGATGCTCTAACAGAGCTCTATAAAGCTCCTACGTCTGCCAAATAACAAATCACCCGGTCCAGACGGCTTCCCCGCAGAATTTTATAAGCACTTTTACAATATTGTAGCGCCCATATTTATAAGATTAACAGCAGCAATTTAGGAAAAATCTAAGCTCTCTACAGAGATGAACAAAGCAATGATTTCTTTAACATTAAAACCTGGCAAAGAAAGATCCTATTCTTCCTTGATGTGTATATACAGATTTAGGCACATGTATGGGCGTATATGTATTTTACATTTATGCATAAATATAACTACCTATATTAGTGTATAATACTGTGCTAACCATTAATTGTGATATAGTACACGCCACACAAAATATATTTAAATAGATGATAAACGTAGGACAAATATATACTCCTAAATAGATGTTTACACATTGGTCTTTATTTAGAAGTGCACAATTAAACAACAGAAAAAGGAAGGCTCTTCCTCTTCTCTGTGCCCTCTTCTGTTTGTAAATACCTGGTTGTCCTACGTTTAAATGTCTCCGTTTATTCAAACACAACATCCTACACACTCATTCACATACACCACACCATCACACCGTCACCAAACTGCACCCATCACTGTTTTGCTGTCCTGCTCTGTCATGTCTTTCCTCCTCGTTTGTGTCCCACCATCAGGGATCTTAGCCCTTTTCAGGACAGAAACTGCTTTTTGTAATTCTCTCGCTGAGAGACTCACAAAACGCGGATCTGGAGCGTCTGTCTGAATCTGGTCTTGCAGCACTGGGGGTCTTTAATACGTCAGCTCACACAGTCCTGCAGGGCGGCGTTAACTGACTTCAGACTACACACACACACACACTTACACACACACAAACACACACACACAAACACACACACACACACGCACACACATACATACGCACATACATAAACACACACACACACGCACACACACACACACACACACACACACACACACACATACACGCACACACACACACACACACATATATACACACACACATACATACACACACACACACACACACACACACACACACAAAACCATTGATATATATGCTGACAAAGGAAAAATAAATGGCAAAAGACTTAAATAAACCAAAACTGACTTAGGTTATACATCCTTCCAAATTAGATTTGAATTACTACAAAATATGTAACTTTCTAAAACAAATAACAGTTGTAGTTTTAATGATGACACCCGAGGTGGGCCTTCAGGGGGTTTATGACTTTAGTGATGTAGTGGGTGAACAATATTGTGGTGCTGCCTGTCTGGCTTTTTTTTCACTCTCACATTGAACTTTATGACAAATTTACAAGTGGATCCAAAATATTGTCTCCAGGTGTATTTTGGGTAAAACCCGTTACTTACCGTCCACCGATGTCATCATTAGTTACTTGTCAGCAAACTAGGTGGAGCATTTTTATGGACCAAGGTAGCATGAGTGGCACTTTCACATAAACATAAACGAGGAGTGGCATAGCAAAGAGAAAAGGAAAAAGAGAGCAAGGAAAAGCCAAGCTTAAAAAACTGGACACATATTTTATTCGCCGTCCTGGAGATGAACCCAACTTTTTTGTTGGTACCAACTCAGGCGCGCCAGGTTTATCACAGGTAGCAGTCAACAATGCGTGTGTACAATATGTGAGTTAGTTGTAAACTGTAGCAGTCCAGCCGCCCAGCTTAGATCCGCTTCTTTCTTACTCGGTGGTCTCTGGTCACATCGGGGACTCAGCATTTGCTGCTAGCTGCTCCGGGTTAGATCCAGACCTGGTGCCTGACCAGCAGCCCCCTTCCTCACATGTGCTGGAGACTGGAAATTAAAGCAGCAGCAGGTCTCCTCCTGCTACAGGTGACACACAGACCGCCGGTGATGAAACCATCATCTGGAATGTTTTCGATCAACATTAAAAGATTCATCATTAAGATGGGTTCATGCACACTGAAAGGTCCATTTCCCACTGATAAAGACAGTGTTTTTTGAAAAGGTATTACACCTCTACTACTGAAGTTGGGATCAAAATTCTCCTCAGTTGTATGTGTTATTCCCCCCCAAATTAGACTGCTGTTACTGTGAGCCTTGGTGGCTTTTCCCAACAGAAATGCCCTATATTACAACAATGCATAGATAAACGGAATAAGAGAGTGGAAACATCTTTCTGCCAAAGTTGAAAAGCATGAATACATACAAAAACATCTTGGTACATGCATAGTCTACAAGCAGTGGAACGTCAACAGCACAACAGATGCAGAAATGGAGAGGACTGTGCGTAATGCAGCCCTGTGTTGGAGACGGGTCCGGGAGCATATTGTACATGTTACTCTTACTCTGGCTTCATGCAACCTGGCATTCAGGCACAGGGAGGTTCTAGGTCGGGGAAATACTGGCAACGTTTTGTCAATAATTGAGTCATTAGCTCGCTTCGACCCTGTTTTTAAAGAGCTAATCAACCGACCAAAAGGGTCAGTGAAATACCTAAGACCTACCTGTCTTAATGTGTGAGAGCTGACATAATTAATGAAATAAACAATGTATAATAGAGAGGGAGCCCCTTGCCCATTGTGTTTATTGGGCTGCTCGTAACCTCAACCTTGCTTGTGACGTCCCTGGGATGAAGCGGTTCTATGACTCTGTAGAGAACCTGTACAACACTTTTGGTCCAAGTATCAAATGATGGGTTCGCTGGTCATCTAGACACGATGCGCTTTTTGTGTTAAGGAACAGATATGGAGATATTATAAAAGCCCTGACCAGTGACAAAAAAGAGCAGCGTAGTGAAGCGAGTGTGCTCAAGAATGCCATAAGCACATTTTCAGAAAGCAACTTTTGGGTGAACATTTTCAATGCCTGTCTTGAAATTATTATCCAGCAACTGTCCCAAAGATTCACCAGTCTAAATGAAGCTGTGAATATGTTTGAGGCAATTCACCCCAACACACTGCTGCAAGCAAGAGATGGGGAGTTACACCAAGCTGGCCGGCGGCCTAGTGAGCACTACAGTCGGGACATCAGCTGCTTTGTTTTTAAACCCCTGTCAGGGACCAGATAAAAAAAGATAAAGTCTGTTGCAGATCTGGCAGAATGCTCATTGTCAACCACCCAGCAGTAACTTCTACGTTCACTGAGGTTAGCACCACCCTCCATTTCATTTTGACTCTTTCTATCACTGTTTCAACCTCTGAGCGCTCATTCTCTAAGTTAAAACTCATTAAAACCAATTGAGAAGCACAGTGGGACAGAAGAGACGGAGTGGACTTGCCATGTTGTCCATAGAGAATGAATGACGCAAGAAAATGGACATACAGAGCACTGCGGACGAGTTTGCGGAGTGCAAGGCTTGTCATACGCCCTTCAAATAGTGCTAAGTAGGCCTATAATAGTTAATATTGAAATTGTGTTTGTGAACATTTGGGCTGCTGTGCCAGTTTTAATAAACTTTATAACTGCTGATACAGGCTCTGAGTTCAAATAGTTAAAGTGGGTGTCAAAATGAAGCGGCTGTATTCGTTGAACTGTCACAAACAGCTTCATGTCTGCTTAACGACACCGTCGCTCTCTGAGGTGCCAAAGCTTGTAAGCCCCGCTGTTGCAGGCATATACATGTTGTTGTAAAATGATGTTATCGTGAGCTTTATTGTTTAGGTTTAAAGGGCTCGTCATTTGCCCCCCGGCCCTGCTCTGATTTGGTCCGCTAGTGGATAACACACAATATAACTTACAGATGAAGCCACATATTTACTTGTGAAGGCACGGATGGCAAAAGGTGCACACATGTGTGGCTGTCCTAGGCCAGAGCGAGAGGGGACAAAAAGCACCTAGGAGGAAGTGACCTATAGAGAAGTAACCTTACTTCTTGTTTTGCTCAGGTTGATAAAATAAAATACACAAAACAACCACTAGCGGGGCAATAGCTGCTGGAAAGGAAAGATCTGTTTCCATCACGCTGCCCACCTGGCATCCCGAGGATGTCAAACCTAAGCTAAGAGTATAACTTCAGACACTGGCAATTGCAGTGACCTAATCCATAAAGGCTATCAGGACCTCATGTGTGCGCTGCACACACCGAGCATGAACAACATTGCATCAAGAATTCGCTGCGTGACACAGATCATCAGTAGCCACACACAACCCTGGTAAGAGAGGCAGTTGGAAACTTCCTTGATGTTGCAGTCATTGGCAGGCTCTGATACAATGAGTTCTGCAATTGGACCTTAGCTGTTTGGCAGGTCCTATAACTGAGAAGAAGCAGTGTGGTGCATTTTTAAAACTGGATGAATCCATTGGTTCAACGACCTTGATGTGTGTGGCACGTGTGCTCATATATGTAAAGATGATTGCGCGGTGCTTACTGTTGGCCAAGACCTCTATGCATTGTCCTTGAGACCCAACACCGTAGCCCGAACACATCCAGTTCTACAAAGGTGTATGAGGGATCTGTACTCAAACAATCAGAAAGCAGATCTGCCATTATCTGCTCCTCCTGCTTCCTGTAGTCTCTGACATGTCACACAGTTGTAGATCAAACTGGAGACACACTGTCTTCCTCCAACTATTCAAAAGCCAGCACCTCTTAAAGCTCCTTCCATGTAGCGTCATTCTTGATGGCAGAGATGCTCATGGAAGTGTCTGATGAGCAAGGAGGTAACATGATGGCTGACATTCTTCTGCTGTGAGCTGTGACTTCTTCAGCTATCTTCTGATACACAGGAGGCCTTCAGAATCAATGAAAGGACAGAGTTTACTGAGGGCACATTGTTTAGGGTTCTTTTGCTGATTTTGTGAAGGACTGAGCAATGAGACAGAGCCTGGCAACCGCTCTGGAGAGTGATCTCCAACTCGGAAAACACCCAAGGCAAGGTAAGGCAAGTTTATTTGTGTAGCACATTTCATGTACAAGACAATTCAGTGCTTTACATAAAAAGATTTTTAAAAACCCATTGAAAAGTAAAAGAGTTTAAAATAATAAAAAAACAGACATAAGTTAAAAAACATTAAAACAAATCAGATGCAAGAAACTTAGGTTGCAGTGCATTGAGGTGAATTACTGTAATGCAGCAGTAAATAAAAAGGTTTTCAACCGTGACTTAAAGCAATTAAGAGTTTCAGCAGCCCTGTTGCATTCTGGGAGTTTGTTCCACAGGTGAGGAGCATCAAAGCTGACCGCTGCCTCACCTGTTTGGTTCTAACTGGGTACAGAAAGTAGGCGTGACCCTGATGACCCGAGGGCTCTCATTGGTTCATAATGGACCAGGAGATCAGAGATGTATTTTGGCCCGAGACCATTTAAGACATTTATAAACCAACAGCAGGATTTTAACATCTGTTCTGGGACAGACAGGAAGCCAGTGTGAAGATCTTAGAACTTCAGTTACATGGTTAATTGCAGCTTTTTGGTTGATTTTCTAACGAGAACCATGAGAAAAGCGTTACAGTAGTCCAGTCTACTGAAAATAAAAGCACGGACAAGTTTTTCTGCGTCCTGCTGAGACATCAGTCCTTTAGTCTTTGATATGTTGTTTAGGTGATAATAGACTGACTTCACTCCTATCTTAATGTGGCTGTTAAAATTCCCAGCTGAGTCCAGAGCTACACCCAGGTATCTGGCCTAAGTGCTCACTGTCCAGCTAAGGTGATGCATTTGTGGCACGCTACAAGTTGATCTGTTCCTGAATCAACTAGGCTCATACTTCCTGTTGTAAGTGACTGTGATGGAAATATTAGTCTCTGCCATCCTATGACTTACATTACGAGAACAGTTAGTGCAGACTCATATTTTGTCTTTGAGTTTTGCCTCTAAAGTCACACTCAGCTGATGTAACCTATATAAATAATCATTTAGTGTTTAGTCTTAATCATTATGGTGTTGATCAAATTACTGTCCATTTTATCTTTCTGTATCACTTCTGCATTGATGCTCCTGATCTATGTTTTGACCCGCTTGCATGCAAGTTATGGATTAAATCTACTGGACTTGGACCTGTCTGTCACGCTGGTCTGGTCAACCAAGAGGAAGCTGCAAGCTGGTTGACATCAGAAGGAACAGAGTTCCTTTGGCGTTAGTCGGTTGAACCTCTGATCCTTTGTACTCGGTTATGAACGTAGACATAGAACCATCTAGAATTATTCAATATATAGCCAAGTCCCACCTTGCTGTCTGAGAAGAGCTTGACGTCATCGACCAGAACGTCCAACTCTGCAGATATGGCCTCTGACAGTTGCACCACTGGAACGACTACACCAGAGCTCGAGCCTTGAGATGGTGATCTCAGGATTGGGTGCCAACCTCTTTCCAAACAGGAATCCAACTTCACTGTGTCCTGCAGCATCTATGACCTTCAGGGAAGTGACAGCAGCAATAACTTTGATTGGTGCATTACCAATATAAAGATCTCCTTCCTCTAAACTGCGGAGAGCAGGACTGTAGATTAGACTCTCGAGATCGTCACGTCCTAAGTTTTGAAGAGAAGTGCACCACTCCCCACTGGGAGTGGGGAGTGGTGCATCAGTGGTTAATTCTCTCGAGATTGAGCAGCCTTGAACGCTGAAGAAGGCAGTGAACAGGTCAAATAAGGTTCACTCTCCATGGCTGTCCTCTTCAGACCATAAATAGCTACACCCCACCCTCCCCACCTACTTGTGTTTCCATTGCAGTTGGAGGTAGTTTCCTTTGAGACAGACTATGAACAGTTTCCCTCTGCAGCTTTAGCTACTAATGGATCAACCTCACCTGGACCAAGTGTAAACCCATGACAACAAGAGTTTTAATTTATGTCCTGTTTCTTCTTCAACACCCCACCAGCATTCAGGGCCTGCAACCCAAAGCAGAGCTGCTGCTGTTTTTAATATCATTATACATGACGAGAAGAAGCTCAGTTTTCAGATGCCTATAGTGAGTTCTACTGCACTTGATGACACAAATTACAAGTTACACGCCATTCTCCCTCCAGGATACTTCTATGATAATGTCTGAATTGCCAGATATTAACAAGGGGGGTGTGCCTTGGATTAAGGCATTTTTGGAAAAATATGTGGGTGTAGTTCCTGCTTTAGGTGGTTTTCACAGTTTTTACTTCTTGCACCTCTCTGTCTATGCTGAAGGAAATTGGGGTCACGGCTGGCACTGATCCGGATGATTTACAACTTAGCCAGTGTGCTGGGACTCTTTGGCCTAAACTTTGCCATAAGTTTCTTGTCCAGTTGAAGAATGGATAACTTTGTCGGATTCCACCAAATCAGGGAGAGAGGGGCACTGCATATCTGTTAAGAGTGCAAGACTTATGGCTTAATGTTCAGGCACAGATCCAGCATTAGATGAAACTATTGAGATCCTTTTTAGGGGCGCTGTGGAAGCACCAGTCTCTCCTTCCTTTCAAACCCAACTGAAAGGTGTTGTAGGACCGTTTGCGCTTCCATACCATAGCTCATAGTATCACTTATATAATATATTATATTACAATGATGTGGAAAAGAGGCAGACAGAGGCAGAGGTGACAGCTCTCCACACACAGCTGTTTGGGCTGCTGTTTAAGTCACAGCTTAAAAAATCTAGACACAGGATAAATCAGGACAAAACAGTAAAACAGATGCTCCAGCAGAAATATCAATCTGCTCCTTTCCCCCCTCTTCCTGTGTCCTCTCCCTCCGGCCCCCCCTCCTCTTTTTGGCCCTCCCTCTCACTCAAACTCTTCCTTTGGCACTGCCTTTTCATGTGATAATTCCCTCCCCTACGGTACCTCTCCAGCCCCTCCTTCACAGTCACATGCCTGCCCACCCTCTTATGGATCACAAACTCAAGGTTCATATCTCCCTCTCTCTGCTGTCAGACCACCCTCCTTCAGGCGTGGTTTCCTTTATCAGCAATGAGGAAGAGGAAGGTACAGAACTTCGTCCTGTTATGATGTATGTGTCCGTTGTGGACACAGGGACACTGGGCTAAAACGTGAACCACTCCTTCTCATGCTCAGTCTATGGGTGGAAATCCACAATATAACTTCCAGCAGAATCCCCCCCTTCCAGAACCTCAGCCCACCCAACAAGCCTCGATCAGTTCAAGTCAAGTCAACATCAAATGCCACAATAGGGAGGCCCAGAAATAACAGCACGTGACTCACTGTGATTCCAGGATAGCTCGTTTCTCAAACTGTTAGTTAAATTGACAGTTGGTGGTCGGGAATACATGTGTATGGTTGAAACAGGGGCCAGGTATTCCACTATAACCTCCCCATTGCCAACCTCTGTGGATTGCCACCGTGTTCTAGGTTTCTCAGGAAATACAGAAAGGTGGCCTTTATCAGTTCCTCTTCCTTGAAGTGGAATTCACTTTCTTTCTTTCACTCTTTCCTCCTTTCAGCATTATGCCCTGTTAATAGTCTTGCCAGGGATATCTTATGCTGTCACAATTCTGCATTATTGATGCATCCTGATCACATTAAATAACTTTTCCGGAAGGCAGTATTCAACGGTGTGTCATTCGTTAAATGGCCTGTATTACATCTCCTGACTTTGATTCAGGGTCAAATACGGACTTCTTGGCTGAGATATGGTGGGAGTGCTACCAGATTTCACTACACAGAGTGCATGGAAATTATTTACACAATGGTCCCCTTGGATATCAGTTCTACATGTTTATAAGGACTCATTTGACCCTCCACATTGTACATTAAATTATTCATTGAATGGCGATGATAATTGTGATGTTTGCGGTTTGATCACACATTATCTGGAAACATAGCAGAACCCTGTAGTAAAACTACATGAAATGCATGTGGGTCAGGAAGGTGCAGCTCCAGTGGATACTCTACCCCTAGACCTGATCCCATATTATTGTCTGACACTTCCTCTCCACATGTGACTCTTAAAATTGTGGATGGTGGGAAACCAAAAACCAGGGTCCCATGATTAAGAAATGCTTGACAGCCATTGATTGGATCAGAATAACGATTTACAATACTCACTCTCCCTGGAAATATATAGAACTGTCCATTCTTCTTCTGTTACCTTTCATCCAGAGAATCGTTATCTTTCCAGAATGCATGGTAGGGAAAATACCGATCACCTGGACACTGATTCTTTGATTACTTCTTCACCGGATTCTTTGTGGTCGACCGGCCCTCTGGACGTTGGTTTGCTGGATATGTCCCCTATACAGATTTCACTCAGAACTGACACTATTCAGGTTTTCAGAGCACAATTTCCTCTCCGTTCAGATCACCTATCTGGGGTAGCAAATACAAAAACGTTTTTTTCTGAAGGTGGTGTTTTGATTCCTGTGATTTCCCCTTGGAATACACCCATCAATCCAGTTACAAAGCCTGGTAAACCAGATTACCACATGGTTCAGGATTTGAGACCAGTGAAAAAAGTTGTTGTTCCTACTAATTATGATACTCCAATCCCTTACACCATGCTGAATGCATTGTTACCTGAGCACACCCATTTTACTCATATTATTCTGGCAAAAGCCTTTTTTACAGGCACTCTCACCCCTTGTTTGCATACCAATACATGGGCCAACAACTAACACTCTTCCTCAGGGTTTTGTGGACTCCCCCTCTATTTTCAATCATATTCTGAAACAACACTTGACTTATCTTAATCTGCCACCTTGTGTTACTATTCTTCAATATTTGATGGCATCCTTATAGCAGCTCCGGATTCTACTTCTATCATGACTGCAACTAAAACTGTCTTATCTCATCTGGCTAGATGTGCTTATAAAATTTCCAATCAGAAACTGCAGGTCGGTAGACCACGGGTCACATATTTGGGAAGAGTATTAGGTCCTGCGGGCCAGACTTTCACCACTTCACAGACAGATTGGGTTTGGTTTCTTACAGTAAAAACTTCCTGATTTTGCTGCCCACGTTGCTCTTTTACGGTCTTTGATTACTAAAGCTGGCTATAAAAACTATAAAACCTCTTTGCAGTGGACTCCAAAAGCAGAATCTGCATTTGTTGACATTAAAACTGCTCTGGCACAGGTCTGCACACTGCATACACTTAATTATGCAAAGCCATTTTACTTGATTTTACTTGATGTTGATGAAAAGAACGTCTTTGTTGATGCTGTTTTATATCAAAAAGGGGATAGACGTAGTACTGACAGACAAATATTGATGTACTACTATTCCAAATTCGATGCAGTTGAAATTGGTCATCCCACTTGTATCAGACACGTTGCTGCTATAGGGAAGGCTGCCCAAAAATCAACTTATGTCACAATGAGTAATCACACATATATCATATGTCATATGATACATACACGGTCATTATGATATTTAACTGTATCCTATGCAGCAGTTAAAGAAACTCCTAACGGGCTCATAACTCGAAAAGCTTGTACTATTCCACAATCAGCTTCTGCCCAATTGGCTGATCTCATTGGACTTACAGAAGTACATTATTTGCAAAACTCCAAATAGTATCTACACTGATTTGGCATATGCGGCTCAAGCAGTACACGTGTCACTGGACGGGAAAGGGCTTTTTCAGCTCTACTGGGGCCCTAATTAAACACCTAGATCAACGTTTTGCTCTATATTATGCAATCCCAGAGCCAGTCCAAGTAGCTATTTTAAAATGCAGGGGATATCAAAAAGAAGACGGTCGCATACTGAGGGGAAATAATGCAGCAGATCAAGCAGCCAGACCTGCAGCAGTTTATTTTGTTAATATTGTACATAAAGAGATGCCACAGGAGGCAGGACCTCCTGAATCTGAGAACCTTGTGAGTCCTCACAGTTTCCTAAACCTTTTGCATATACGTGAGTTACAAGAGGCTGCTGCCCCTACAGAACAACAATCATGGGCGGATAAGGGTGCCACTAAAGATGAAACAAATCTGTGGAGAAATCATGAAGGAAGAATAGTAACACCAGCTGGTCTACTCGATTTTATGCCAGGAAGCAAACAGCAGAGAACCCTGTGTGAGTTCCAAAGTAACAGCACTAATCTCCCAGAATTGGAAATATTTTGTACAGACATGTGAAATATGCAGCTGTCTTAACTCCAGAGTAAAGTGGCCAACTAGAGAAATAATTCCCAGGTTTGGAATACCTGAAGTCATGAAATCCGATAATGGAAGACATTTCTCTAATGAAGAGCTGGCAGACGTGGAAAATATGTTTGGGATCAAACATAAATTCGCTGCTGTTTATCATCCTAGTTCCAAGGGCTTGTGGAAAGACTATAAAACAGGACTATAAAAGAAAGCTTGGCTAAAGTGTGTGCTGCTACTAAGCTTACTTTTGTGGATGTTCTTCCCATCGTTTTTTTAACTTGAGATCTGCTCCCAACTCCACCTTAAATGTTAGCCCACATGAAATCCTGACAGGTAGAACGATGCCCCGTCCTTTTGTGGTGGCTCCATCAGATACACCTCCAGCTGTGCATCAACATCAACAAACGGCTGAATATGGGAAACAGTTGAACAAAGCTGTCATGAGTAATTTCTCAACAGTTGACAGGGATCTTTACTTAGGAGGAAGAACACCATACTTCACCTGTTGTTGTAGGTTCCTGGGTCTATAGAAAGGTTAACAAACTCAACTGGTCCCAACCAAGGTGGAAAGGAGCCTATAAGGTTGTAGAGGTGACATCACACTGTCAAAGTGTGGCTGACTGCAAACAGACTTAACAACTGGATACACAAAGACGCATTGTAGTCCAGCCACTGACCTGACTGAACGCACCTTGACTGAGGTCCGGACTGACCATTTTCAGAGAATAGGACTGTGACAGTTGGAGACTCCTTAACACGCTCCCATCTGATTGGATTGGTGTTTGTGCTCTCTTGTTGCTAGAGGCACCTGTTACTGTGGTTAATGCAGATATCTCAGACATCCACAGATGACAATCTAGTGTCCACCCTGGACACAGATCCAGGTGCAGTACGTTTGACCGGTGTGCTGATTCTCCTACTTACATTGATGCGATAGGGGTACCCAGAGGGATCCCTGATGAATATACATTGGCTGATCAGGTGGCCTCTGGTTTTAAATCTGTTTTCTTGATCATTACAGTGAATAAAAATGTGGACGGCATAAGTTATATTATTATTTTTTTAAGAACTCATATTAAAATTATATTATATTAAATTATATTCATTTTAATGTACAACGCCTAAATAATATGACAAGGGACACAATAGCTGGTTTACATGAACAGTTGGCAGCTACTTCTCCTATGACTTATCAGAACCGTTGGCATTGGATGTTTTTGTTTGCTGATTGCAGTGAAGGTTGTGCACACAGGAATCTTGTATTCAGGAATCTTGTATTCAGATAGGTCCATATCTAGAGCTTTGCCAGGTCTCAGAACCCTCTCTGAAGAATTGGCAGCTAATTCTGGCATCCATAATATACTCAAAGTTTGGCTGTCTGAACATTTTGATACATAGAAAGACATCGTTTTATTAATTTTTTATTTCTCTTGTGGTAGCTGTGATTGTCCTTACGTTATGCAGATGTTGTTGCATACCCTGCATTAGACATTTATGCCTGAAATGCATCACTACTGCAATAGATAGATGATACATATCAACAAACACCTCATACTCGATTGGCTCAGATTAGGTCTGAGACTCTTCCATTGTGCTCTGACTCAATTGGTTTTGAGCAGAAGGAGGTGCCTGATATTTTACTATTTTACTATTTTACTACTTTCCTATGTAGACGATTTTTAGGAGGAACATAGGGGTTTGAAGGTTTGGCGCTTAAAAATGTTGTGAGTGTGGCGTGAACAAATATAATATTGGTTTTATATTCTATATTAGTATTAGTTTGGTATTATAAAGTAGTGGTAGTGTAACGTTATGAGTAATTATCTGGATGGTCTTTAATAAATGTGTGTATTTGTGAGCATATATTCATTTTTGACTTTTTCTATGAGATTGGCAGCTGCACTGGTCTCCGTGGGGCTTCGACCAGGAAGGTTACCCTGGTATAGTAGTAAACATCAGAGAGGGCTGCCAGATTCATCTCTTGGGCAAGGACTCTGTTTGATTGTGCAATGCGTTGGTCTTCAGGTCAGATAAAAAAGGGATTCCACTAGTTTCAAATCCTGCAGTTGGCTGATGAGACGGGCTTCATTTGAAAGCGTGGTGGGCTCTCGCAAAGACATGAACAATGAAAGAACTGTGAAATGTATTTCTTCTGGCTGGCATACACATACTTCTGCCACTGATGAGGAGGTTGATTATGAAGAGCATTTAAAAGGTTGCAGCAGAGAACTTTGGGGACCGGGGTCCTCATTGCAGGTCCAATCAAGTCTGCTGAGAGTGGATGCTGGCTCAAGGACTATCAATGGAACTATCTGGGGGTGCTGAAGAGGTTTTGGGTTCTACACAGATATTTGATGCTGCCGTAGATGGTGATGTGCGCACATCACACACATCCACACACTTTTTATATTGTTTTTTTTTTTAACTATATAGATTACATTTTAGATTTTTCTTGGTTAGGATAACGTGAGGTTAATATCTCTAGAGTGTGTACAAAGTTCTTTACTAAAAGAAGAAACTCCCACTCAGGGAGTTTTTGGGAGTTTTTTATCTGTGCTCTCTCTTGATCCAGACCAGGATGGACGATTGCTCTTAATATTCGTATAATGACTTAGGGACTTTTTGTTTTGTTTATTAGTATTGCAGGTGTATGATTACTAGCTGGGTTTTCATGATTTATATGTTTACAGTTGCTAAATAACAACTATTTTTATTTTTGATTTATATATTTATGAATATTTTGTGTATGGGACTGTTTGTATTTTTATAGTCTTGCTTCCGTAAGTAACTGATGGTTATGTTTAGTTTTCTTATATAAGAAAACGTATATACATCTCTGGATACTTTTATGTTATTATTTATTATTATTTGTTGTTATTATTAACTTATTTGAAAACATGAATGAATCATGTTTTGAATGGAAATTGTTAACATTTCAACAAAAAGGCTTAAATATTTTGTGAATAATATGACGACATAAAATGCTTGCTTTTTCTTTTCTCCTTTTCATTGGATCTTTGGCAGAGAAAGTGTAGACACAGTGTCAAAGTTATGAATATATTATGAATATATTACTACATGATTGACCTGTCCTTAAGGTGTAGTATTTCTGTTAACATATATACTTTTTGTGTACCAAACCTCCTGTAACACCAAAAGGTTTTACAAAGACAGGATAAAGATGTAACCTTCTCTTTTGGGATAATGAAAGCACAGGGACCACTTGGTCCTTTGCTCATTTCTTGATCTGTGCTTTCATGAATGACTCTCGGCCAAATTAATATTTTGCATGCCATCAAATAAAATTGTGTTGATGCGTAATCCTGCTCTCTTTTTATGTGTGCGTAGGTGTGTGCATGTATGTAAGATAATATGCACAAGTACATAGTTACTCATACATATAAGTATACACTGATACAATCATGTGCACATGTGCTTTTTAGATACACACAAATATGTATAAATAACTATTCAAATAATATACATACACATACCTTTTGCTCACTGCATATATATATCAACATATGTGTATACACACATAACACATATACATACACACACATACATATATACAAATATATATATTATATACCTAGATACACACACATACCTACACATACATGTACATACATATACACATACACACATACAAATATTCCTACATACTCACACATACATGCACATATACATACACATATATATGCCTGCATACACATATACATACATACACATACACACATATATACATACACATATATATGCCTGCATACACACATACACATACACACATATATACATAGACATATATATGCTTGCATACACACATATATACATAGACAAACATACATACATACACATACACACATATATACATACACATATATATGCTTGCATACACACATATATACATAGACAAACATACACATATATACATACACATATATATGCCTGCATACACATATACATACATACACATACACACATATATACATACACATATATATGCTTGCATACACACATATATACATAGACAAACATACACATATATACATACACATATATATGCCTGCATACACACACATATATACACATACACACATACATACATACATACATACACATATATATGCCTGCATACACACATACATATATACCCATACACACATACATACATACATACACACATATATACATAGACAAACATACATACATACACACACACATACACACATATATACATACACATATATATGCCTGCATACACACATACATATATACACATACACACACACATATATACACATACACACATACATACATACACATATATATGCCTGCATACACACATACACATACACACATACACACATATATACATAAACATATATATGCCTGCATACACACATACACATACACACATACACACATATATACATAAACATATATATGCCTGCATACACACATACATATACACACATACACACATACACACATACACATACACACATACACACATACACATACATGCAAAGTCTCCCTTCTGCTAAATAAATTGGTTATTCACTTACCTGTGCACTAACACAAATCAATGTATACTTAATAGCTGAAAATAGGAAACTGATATTTTTTACATTTTTGTATAACTGTAATAAATAACATTAACAAAATGTAAAATAGATTTAGTTTAAACCTTTCATGCTGGTTCAAGGAAGCACATCTAACAATAAAGAGGGTAAGGTATGTTCCTACTTATGGAGGAAACTTGTTGTTGTTGCAAAATAACAACAACAAAGAATCGCTCAAAAAAAAAAACATCTTCCTTTCCCATTTTGATTTAAAGTTCCTCACATTTGTCCTTTGCTTATTGCCGTGGTTCCCAAAGTGGGGCCATAGAGCCATTGCAAGGGGCTGCAGTGCTTGAACACTGCTAGCATAATCGCTGGCACAACAGTAGGGAGTGGTGGTTAAGACCAAGGCCCTTAACTCCCAATTGCTCCCCGGCGCTGGTTCTAGCAGCCCACTGCTCACTAGTGAAACTAGTTGATGGGTTAAAAGCAGAGGTCCTATTTCAGTGTGTATCGTACATACAGCGTGTGCACGATGTCCACACTGACAAGAATGGAAAAAAAAAACAAAAAAAAACAGGCATACCAGGCAGGTGTTTGGGGCCCTGAGCCAGAAGTGGGACCCTGAGGGCCGACCAACTTCAATTCAAAAACAGGGCGGTAACAATGAGGAGAATTTGCAATGACAGCGGTCGACCGACAGAGAACTCTCTAAAGGGCCTCCGCCTCCGCCTCCGCCTCCGCCTTCCTCTCCCTCTCCCTCTCCCCCTCCTCCTCCCCCTCCCCCTCCGCCTCCGCCTCCACCTCCGCCTTCGCCTCCGCCTCCGCCTCCGCCTCCGCCTTCCTCTCCCTCTCCCTCTCCCTCTCCCCCTCCTCCTCCTCCTCCCCCTCCGCCTCCGCCTCCCTCTCCCCCTCCACCTCCGCCTCCGCCAAAAAAAATGCATTTATATTCTTTATACATAAGATGTTTTTGTATGGTTGTTTTGTTTTATGTTCTCTCTTTTCTATGTTTCTATCTTCTTAACATTTCATCTTCTCTCTTTTCCATTTTTTAAAATAGATTTATTCAACTAAAGACCAAATGTTCACACAAGCAGATTCTCAGGCTTTTATAACTCAATTAAGTTTGTAAGCTGGAACTTCTGAGAAATGAATTAACATGTATAAAGAACAAAGATATTTACTTATATAAATAAAATGTAGGCTCACATAAGTCCTTTACAAGAAACACATACTTCTAAATCAGACCTAAAAAATGAATAAAAAACAAACAAACCTTCTGTTACAAGATTAAATTGCATATATAAAGCTCTTGGGTTCTACCAAACTTGGTAATAACTATTAATATATGTGCAAACAAAGGAAAAAGAAAAAAAAAAAGCCTGGAAGAGAAAATTAAATTAATTGATCTTTATAAATTCTCCCTAGGTGTGAATGTGTGTGTGATTGGTTGTTTGTATGTGGCCCTGGATAGACTGGCGACCTGTCCAGGGTGTACCCCTGCCTTTCGCCTGATATGCGTCGGGATAGGCTCCGACAGACCCCCGTGACCCGGCAACGGATAAAGCGGGTATAGATAATGGATGGATGGATGGAGAAGATTAAAGAATTAGAAATAAATAATGCTAATAACCCAACTGCTCAATTTCACTCTGATTTGCAAAAGTATAAACTAAAGTGGAATGAATACCTAAACAAAAGGAGTTGTTTTCTCATCCAAAGACTTGGACATGGAAATTTAAATAAACGATAAGTCTGGCAAATATCTGACCAGAAAAATATGGAAAAATCTCCAAAGTTGTTAACTCAGCATTGAGACATTGTTCAAGAACCCAAATACATCAATGATGAATTCAGAAACTTTTATATAAACCTGTATTCATCTACAAAAACCTCTAAACCAAACTAAATGATGATCAGGAGGCCCCAAAAGTCCCTCAATATTTTCTTGCGTTGTTTATGAATGGATCCATCCATCATCTATACCCGCTTATGCCTTCTCAGGGTCACGGGGGTCTGTCGGAGCCTATCCCGACGCTTGGTAGGCGAAAGGGCAATTTAGTGTAATCAGTTAACCTGCATGCACGTTTTTGGACTGTGGGAGGAAGCCGGAGTACCTGGAGGGAACCCACGCAAGCAAAGAGAACCAGAGGAGGTGAGGGTCACCACTTAGTGGATCATGTTGGGGTCCCCCTGCAGCAGGTCTACAGCAGCAGATCCAGATGAAGCTGTGTTGAAGACCAGCTGCTCCAGTCTGGTCCTGCAGCTGCAGCTGTGACTACTGGTCCTGACACACTAAAGTTTACACCAACTAGATGTTTTACTGAACACAAACGTTTGAAGTTTGGTTTTAAAGGTGGAGGTGGTGTCAGCCTCCTTCACCCAAACTGGAAGTTGGTTCCATAGTGATGGTTCCTGATAGCAGAAGACCCGTCCTCCAGATCTACATCTGGATCTTCTAGGAACTACGAGTAAACCTGCACTCTGAGAACGGAGAACTCTGTTAGGAACATGAGGAACCATCAGGTCTTGCAAATATCTTGGCGCTAGGCCATTTTGGACTTTATGCACAAGTAATAAAAGTTTGAATTGGATTCTGAGTTTTCCAGGGAGCTAGTGGAGGGAGGAAAACTCTCTTGTTGATTCCTGTCAGCACTCGCGCTGCTGCATTTTGGATCAGCAACGTGTTGGACCAACAACACGTTACAGTAATCTAGTCTAGAAGATACGAACCCGTGAATTAGTTTTCCAGCATCACTCTGCGAGAGGATGCTCCTGATCTTTGTGATATTACGGAGGTGGAAAAACGCGGTTTTACAAACCTGATTAATATGTTGTTTAAATAACAAATCCTGATCAAAATAACACCAAGGTTTCACACAGTTTTACTGCAGGCCATCTAACACCATATGCACAATATACATACTATGTGTATGGGTCTGGATGTGTATTAATGTATGTCTATATATGAGCTGCATAAGTGTATGTATGTGTGTATAAACGTAAAGCACACGTCACACACCAAAATTATCCATCCATCCATCCATCTTCTTCCGCTTATCCGGGGCCGGGTCGCGGGGGCAGAAGTCTAAGCAGGGATGCCCAGACCTCCCTCACCCCAGACACTTCCTCCAGCTCTTCCGGGGGAATCCCGAGGCGTTCCCAAGCCAGCCGAGAGACATAGTCCCTCCAGCGTGTCCTGGGTCTTCCCCGGGGTCTCCTCCCGGTGGGACATGCCTGGAACACGTCTCTAGGGAGGCGTCCAGGAGGCATCCTACACAGATGCCCAAGCCACCTCAGTTGACTCCTCTCAATGTGAAGGAGCAGCGGCTCGACCCCGAGCTCCTCCCGAATGACTGAGCTTCTCACCCTATCTCTAAGGGAGCGCCCAGCCACCCTGCGGAGGAAACTCATTTCGGCCGCTTGTATCCGTGATCTTGTCCTTTCGGTCAATACCCAAAGTTCATGACCATAGGTGAGGGTGGGAGCGTAGATTGACCGGTAAATTGAGAGCTTTGCCTTACGACTCAGCTCCTTCTTCATCACGACAGTTCGGTACAACGACTGCATAACTGCAGACGCTGCACCAATCCGTCTGTCAATCTCACGCTCCATCTTTCCCTCACTCGTGAACAAGATCCCGAGATACTTAAACTCCTCCACTTGAGGCAGGACCTCTCCACCTAAACATCTACACCAAAATTAAACAATGCTAAATCAAATGTTCCTCCCTCTCTTATCTGTCCTCTTCTGTTTGTAAATACCTGGTTGTCCTATGTCTACTTTTATTCTAAAACAACACATTATACTCATTCACACACTCCAACACATCACACAAACACCAAACTGCAGAAATCTTTGGCACATCTCTTTTTCCCTTTTTTTTTATTTTTCTAGGGATCAATAAAAAATGGTTGGACTGTCATGAGGGCTGGTGAAGGGAACACACTCACACACATGCGCACATAAAAATAAATCCTCTGTTGCAAGATTAAAATGCATATATAAATATATGTGGCTCTTTGGTTCTACCAAACTTGGCATTATCCATTAATGTCTGTGCAAACGAAGGGAAAAAACAATCCAAAACAATGAATTCATTGTGTGTTAGTAGTGTTTGTATTTTATTTTGAAACAATACAAATGTGCAATATTTAAGAAAATGTTTTTCTTTCACATTATTCGTTAGTGTCAGATCATTAACTGTATAAGGGTAATTAGTTGGAGGGGCCTCCTGTGAATCTTCGCGTAGGGCCCCGAGAGACTCTAGGATCGCCGTCGAACATGATGGACGGGTTTTAGAAGGGGAGTTTTCATTTTTCAAACACATTTTCCACAGTGGCATTTTTTTAAAATGTATTGATAGCAATTTTGAATATTGTTACACATTTTTAAAAAAGAAAGAAACAAAAAGACCAAACCTATTACACTGAAGATAATTACACTGGCAGCAAAGAATACTGTTACACAATAAATAAAAACAGTCACACTTGTGTGCCTGATGTCTTCACTGATGTATGGATGGCTCTGCACAAGGAGATGATTAATCTTATAGGGAAGGCAAACGATGGGGGGGGTGTAGTGAAAAACAAAGCTGTAAAAGTGGAAACTATGTAAAGGACAGGTGGGGAAAAGGCTGTCAGTGGTAAGTAGCTAGTTATGTGGAAATAATGCTTTTTTATTTATTTTATTTCTTTTTTTATATTAATATAAACCCTTCTATTGGGGGACTTGGGCTAACGTTCAAACCATTGTGTTGTGAACCTGAAATGGAAAAGGACTGGATGGTGTGTGTGTACCATTTTCAAATGACTTTAAATTACAAGTAAATAGAATATTGTACAAATAAGTGATGTTGATACTTTAAAATGAGGTGTTTCCATTATTTTAAATGAATTTATTTATAAATTCCACTTTGCAACGTTGGTAGACTCTCAAATGTTCTCTCACTTATCGGTTTTGACTGAATCTAACACGTGTCTACTGCAGTACGTGACATTGCAATAAGATTTATCAAAGCCTCTCTAAATTTAGAGTGTTGATCAGATTTGATCTGAACCATCCAACAAACAAATTAAAGCCAGCAATCCATGGTCAGTCCGGTATTAGCACTGTTAAGTACGAGAAGTGACATGGGAAATTAACTGGCCTGGCTTAACTTAAGTCTTGACTTTGGCTCAAGTGTCTCATATTCAAGTTTCTTCTACTGTGGCAGATTTGCCTATTTAACAAACGTGATCATTTGTACATGCATAAAAACTCTCATATGTATGTGTTCATACAGTAGGTGAAAAATGTGGTTTCCTTTTTTCTGCTCTTAAAATGTAACAGGAAGATTTGGCAGGACCTTGAGAAGAAGACGGTAGGTCTCGAGGACGCCCGGCTTGAAAGGAAGAAGAACGTGAGCTAATCTCAGGCTGGTAAAAACAGATCACCTGAGTCCAATCAGGAATCATGTTTGCCAAGGAACCACCCCCATCACAGATCAGTGTGGGGAGGTACTTATGAATGAATCAGCTGTAAGTGGAAAAATTCACTTCTCAATCACAGCCAGTCATTTGTTAATTCCACCACAGGAGCTCAAACACAGAATACTGAGAGGGTCTGGTCTACATACAAAGTTGAAGGAACATCTTGGTGTGTATTTCGGTGTGTATAGTACATTCATCGCGTGCACGATGTGCATACTCACAAGAATGGTAATGAAAAAACTGGAGCGCTCAAAAACTGTTGGGGGACTCTGCTTTACTATATTTATATATATACCCCCCCCCCCCCCCCCCCCCCATATTATTAATGGTTAATACCAAGTTTGATAGAAACCAAGAGACAGAGAGGTGTGTGTATAGCCCCAGTCCTCTGAATAACTAAAATGTGTTTTGTTCTTCTATTTTATATTTTCCTTGCATGTATGAGAGTGGAGGAGGGAGGCAGGTCGTGACCATAGGGTACACCGCGTAGCGAGCCTGGGGCGGCCACAGGGAGCCAGGCCACCAACGCACGCCCCCACCATCAGGAACCGCCACGCAATAAGGGTACCAGGGCCCCGAGCAGGCCGACACACACTCCCAGCCGCGGGCCAGGCACCAGGGCTGGCCCCAGCGGAGGCACCAGGGCTGGCCCCAGCGAAGGCCACCGCGTGGGGCAACCACCAACCGGGGGTGAAATGGCAGCGGACACCCAATCGCCCCCCCAAATCCCACACCACCGCCAATGCTCCATGCACAGCACCAGACAGGGATAACAACGGGTCAGGGATGTACAATGGCCTAAACCACTGATGTTCACCTTTAATTTTTTTGTTGTCTCCCAAGTTTATCCTTGCTAATATTAAACATTGCATAGGTTTCTTACTGTCCCATTATTTTATTCCATTTGTGATGAATCATTATTTGTAGTGTAGCAATTAGTCATAAAAGCACTTAATCTCTTAACAAACATCCTTGATAGAATCTTTTGATCTGAATTAAGCAAAGAGATGGGTCATAAAAAGATTCAACATTCATCCTCTCTTTACTTTACTCAGGAAGAACAACGATTGCGCCTCATTCAGCTTCTGAGACTGAATGTCTACATCATGAATCTGACTGTACATTCTGAGTATGGTAGTACGGGGCAAATTTATTCTTTAGATGTCATCAAATCAGGAATTCTCAATGGGCAGCTGAAGTTGCCCCAGTAGTTATGTAGACACCCTCCACTAAGGTTTCACTGAAGTCTGCTTTGTCTGTGCCCCTTTTATGTGACATTTCATGTTCAGTCACTCAAAGAAAAAACAAAAGACCACAAACTCATGTATTAACTTAGTGGTGGGAGTGGTGGCCTAGTGGTTACAGTGGTTACAGTGGTGGGCTTGGGCGTGGAGGACCCAGGTTCAAGCCCAGGGCTGCCCACAATGGTAAATCACTGGGGGCCCCTGAGCAAGGCCCTTAACTCCCAATTGCTCCCCGGGGCGCTGCCCTGCTAGCAGCCCCACTGCTCACTAGTGAAACTAGTTGATGGGTTAAAAGCAGAGACTAATTTCGGTGCATCGTACATACAGCGTGTGCACGATGTCCACACTGACAAGAAAGGGAACAAAAAAAAATAAAATAAAATAAATGATCATAGTCATCATACACGGTGTGACCCTGTATTTATTCAGCTTTTGAAAATGTTTTGCTCTAGGTGCTGAGTTCCAGAGAGTTCTATCGATTCATGAAGTCCAAGTCGGGGCAGCTTTCACTATCATCTTACAAAAACAAGGAACCACACAACGAACACACCAAATAATCAGAATATTCAGAACTCTTTCAGTATTACTCAATATCCTTTAAGTAAAACGTATTCAGTGACACACGGTTCAAGGAGCCAGAGTCAACATAATTTCAGTCTGTATCTCTAATTATATGACAACCAAAAACCAAGCAGTTTTATAGGGTAACATTATAGTTCCAGTTCAGTTCAGGAGGGGGTCTAACCCTTCCAGTGGTGACAACCCAGACACAAATGAGATCAGCGGTCCAACTATTTGGTTTTCTTCTCTTTTTGTTATGTCAAACTAAATTTGAAAACAAAAGCTGAGGTTTATCCTAGATGCCAAATAATTTTTTTAAAGTGAGTCAACACACCAAAAGGACAAATAATCAATAATCACAAGATTAGAAGGTTTGTGACTCCACAAGCAGCAGTCCTGTTGAGGTTGCAGATGCTGTGTCCAAGGAATCGTCATTGTGATTCACACTGCCCATGGAAACAAAAAGGAGCTTTGAAAATACTACGAGTAACAACGATAATGTCAAATAAACATTTGAGTTCAAAACCAACTCACAACTAAATACTCAGAAATGGCATATTAGGACTTTTAAGATTAATGTGCCACCAATGTACACCAGTCCTGCAGACAGGCATTCTGAATGTGCATCACAAAGATAAATCCCTGAACCTTGGGTCCCCCAGGA
The DNA here is from genome assembly GCA_014839995.1 of Xenentodon cancila. Lineage (NCBI taxonomy): Eukaryota > Metazoa > Chordata > Actinopteri > Beloniformes > Belonidae > Xenentodon > Xenentodon cancila. The sequence goes on from CM026219.1 coordinate 20,899,636, forward strand.
GGTAGAGGAGTGATGGTAACTGAAAGGTTTAACTCCTAAATATCAGCTATGATTGACGCACAAAAACATAATAGATTCCGGAACCAACTGTTTCCATGGAATTCTGTGTGATTGAACAAATGATCCAAACTAAATAAAATAACTAGTGACATTCACCTTTTCAGAAAATACTCCAAAATCAGAAACACAAATACCCTACACTAAAAAATAAACACAAACCAGACTGACATGTATGTAATAAACCAAATTTCCCCTTAACCGTTTGTAAGGCAGTAAATAAAATCCTTGAAAGTTCTTTAAAATTTCAACTCCAGAGGGCTATTGGAGAATATTAAAGGAGTCTTTTTCTGTTCTTTCTTGTTTTCTTTTCCTTTTAAAACAATTACTGGACATAAGTTCGGTATGTAGGTCTACAGTCACCATGAATGGTTACCTGCCACGTAGAGTTCAATTTAAACCGTTAAAAGTCTTACATGTGCCAGTGAACATCTCCACGTTGGTGACACCAGAACTCGCTGGCCGTCACGTTCGTCTCGCAAACAGCAGGAGTGGGCGTGTGTGTCACTGTATCAGTCTTTATTGTCCAAAATGTTCATAAAGTTCAAAATGTTCAAAACAAGCTCTCAAGGGCACCAGAAGCCTGACAAATTTGACTTGAGGCTAAAACTTCCAAAACTCTGCAGAATCCTTCTGTAGCTTCTATTCAAGTCAAAGTCACGTTTATTGTCAAATCTGCCACATGTGAGGTTCATACCGAGAATCGAAACTACGTTACTCTCAAACCCTCGGTGCTGCACAATAAATAAATTATTCTAAACACAAAGTGCAAATCTAAAATCTTAAAGAAACAAGTAATACAATGACGCTGGATTTAAAAAACTGGAGGACAAGCACCCATCCCTTTCATCCACCATGTGGGTAAACGAACGTAAGTAGTCAGGAACTCCCAAAGCAGGAGCAGTCCTCAGAGCTAGATTCAGCTCATAAAAAGCTTCAGCCGCTTCAGAAGTCCAGTCCACCTTATCATGCACTTGCAAGCCCTTCCCACGGATGAGAGAGCTCAGAGGAGCCTCCAGCGCAGCGTGACATGGTATCACATACGTCACATGGCAATAAGACATGTGCCTAAAAATGACATCATCTGTTTCTTTGTGAGAGGCTGAGGAGATTATTTTGAAATGTCTTCCACGTGTCTGCCGTCAGCAGCGATAACATGTCACAGAAATGTGACTTGTTGCTTTGTGTCCCTCCCCAGCGAGGTGTTGTAGGAGTGTTTAGGAGTGTTTAGGAGTGTTATTGTGTCAGCCACACACTGCTCACGTGTAGGACAAACAAACACATCATCTGTGTACTGCAGGAGTGCAACACCACAGGGTCAAAGCAGCATTTTAGATGGTAGGTGACTCACAATAACCCTAACACCGTGGAGTGTATGTCCAAGGTTCACCCTTAAAGTTAACCAAAGTTGACTAGCAGGGTCCACAGGCACACTAAAAAGCCGTTTGCAAGTCGACTGCAGAAAACCGTTTTCTGGATTTGAAATCTGCGCCACAATTGAGAATGAATTATGCAGAAGGTTAGTGGTCAGCACTGTTGCCTCACAGTAAGAAGGTTGCTGGTTTGATTCCCCGGCGGGAGTCCTTCTGTGTGGAGTTTACATGTTCTGCCCGTGCTTGCATGGGTTTCCCCTGGGTACTCCGGCTTCCTCCCAAATGTACTCATGACCTCACAGAGTGACTGAAAGTTTCCATCACGAAAGGGAGAGATACCTTTTACTGTCCACAAAGAAAACTAAAGAGATTTAACTTCCAATTATGTTAAAAATGTTCAACCCAATTCAACATTATGTTTGGGTGACAGGATTTGTGCTACCCAGTCTATGCACTCAAGCTGAGGAGGTGTAATAGAGTCTGTTTTATGTAATACCACTGGTCACCTTCTCGTCATGCTTGTACAAATAGTTGTTTACGGGCACCCTGTCGTTACACATGCACTGCCTACCATGACAAGTTTGTTTGCTAGACCACACACACAAACAGTCACACACACACCGTCACTTCTCTGGCGATTTGGAATGCCCAACTAACCGGATAGTCATGGTTTGGACTGTGACGGGAGCTGCCTTACCTGGAGAAAGCCCATGCAAGTACAAGGAGAACAAGCAAACTCCACACGAAAAGGCTCCTACTGAGAGCTGCAGACTTCCTTCCTGTTTGGCAACGTGTGTGCAGGAGCATGTTTATGTGTACATTTATGCCAGTTTAACTTTAAATTAAAGGGTATCTTTTGAACGAGAAAAACAATCCTGGGCAACAGAGCGTTTGAAGATTATGTAAACACACGAGAGACACCATATTCTCAGGCTCCCAGCAATAACCCCTCATGATGGGCAAATTGGGTAACGTTAATTTGTTAGATTTATTTTGGCATGAGGAGGCGTGTATGACGCTTTGAACAATGACACATTGGTGAACACACTTTAAATAAATCCCACTTAGCAAACCCCGAGCTTCTGTTGCATGTGTGGGTGCAGCCTTAATCTGGCAAGCCACAAGCTGAAACCTTCCAAACACTAATAACAAAGACATGCATTGTTTCAACCTCTTCCATCATTGTATCATTGTAAAGACCCCCTGCCTATTTTCTAATTTGAGGGTGTGTTTGCAGACAAAATCTTGTCTGATTACAAAGAGAAGAAAACTACAGGACGGAAACAAGTAGTAATGATAATCCCCACAACATCAATAATGTTTAACTTCTTCCAAAGCCGAGACTGGCAAAAGGTTTATTTTAGTTTTATTCAAAAAGTTTTATTTGCCCGTCTCAGTTAAACATTACTGATATTGTGGGGGTACTCACTTCTATTTGTTGTTTCCGTCCTCTTTGTAATTGTTTTCTTCTGTGGGCCTGTTATGTGCGTAATGGTGCATATATTCAATTTTTAGAATAAATTTTATTTGATAAACACAAGTTGTGTCTAGGCGCTTTCCAGAGACCCAGGACATGACCCCTGAGATATATATATATATATATATATGAATATTTCTACTCAACATATACATACGTACACAAATACATGTGCTTTTTTGGGTGAAGGAGGCTGATACCACCTCCACCTTTAAAACTAAACTTACATTTCTGTTTAATAAAGCATATAGTTAGTGTATATTTAGTACCTTAATGTGTCAGGGCCAGTAGTCAAAGCTGCAGCTGCAGGACCAGATTAGAGCAGCTCATCTTAAACAGCTTCGGTGTAGATATGCTGTTATAGGCCTCTGCTGCAGGGGGGCACCAACATGATCCACTGAGTGGTGCCTTTCACCTTCTCTGTTTCTCTTTGCCTTCTCTGTCTCTGCTTCACCTCAACCCTCATTGATTAACAATATCCCATAAACTTATTTGTGGTCCATTGTTCTGGTAGTTTGTTGTGCTTGTCTGGTCCTTCTTTTCCTCTTCTGTACATGTCCTGCAGACCAGAGCCTCAGGAGCTGTAGGCTGACCTGCAGTCCCACCTCTGACCATCCCAGTGTTCACCTCCACCTGTCTGTGTGGATGTCTGTTGGATACTTGCTGACATCCCGACCTGCAGTCCTCATCCCCTTGGATCACCGTCTATCCATATATCACCCATATTCACAGAAGTCTAATTGGACTACTGACGATAGTTACTATTGTATCCTGTACCACTGTATCTTGTACCTTTGACGGTGTCTCTATGTCTCTATTCTTTCTTTACTTCCTGCTCTACCCGGCTGGCGTTCAGCAGGAGGGTCCCCCCTTATGATCCAGGTCCTAAACCAGGTTTCTTCCCTATTAAAAGGGGAGTTTTTCCTGCCACTGTTTATGTAATAATTGATCTGGGTCATGTTCTGGGTCTCTAGAAAGCGCCTAGAGACAACTTGTGTTGTAATAGACGCTATATAAATAAAATTTAATTGAATTGCTTGAAATTTATCCAATAAATGGAAACCCTGCAAGACGTCAGAAGACTTGTGAGATGATTGTGTGCTTGGCTATGCCAACTGGGAACGATGTCATCCTCATCACTAAGTATCAGGTATCAACTAATTTAAATTAAGAAACAACATGCCCTACACACAAAAAAGGTCAGTCAAGAACATTTTCAAAGTCAAAGTCAAGTTTATTGTCAATTCTACCACATCTGAGGTTCATACAGAGAATTGAAATTACGTTACTCTCAAACCCTCGGTGCTGCACAATAAATAAATTACTCTAAACAAAGTGCAAATTAAAAAGAAACAAGTTAGAGTTCAGTTCTGCAAAAAGTGCCTGGTGCAGATACAGAAGTCAGAGTGAGTGAGGGGGTGGGGGGGGGGGGGGGGGGGGGGGGGGGGGGGGGGGGGGGGGAGCTGGGAGAGTGTTCAGCTTCCTGACGGCCTGGTGGATGAAACTGTCCTTCACCAACGATCTTCTCAGCCGCTCCGTACCACACGGTGATGCAGCTGGTCAGGATGCTCTTGATGTTGCCTCTGTAGAAGGTGTACCTGTTGGGGGCGGGGCTCTGGCTCTTCATAGTTTGCGGAGGAAGTAGAGACGCTGCTGTGCTGTTACCAGTCCAGGAGAGGTCCTTTGGGGTGGCAGCCTTGATATGATGCATGACTAGCCGTTCAAATCTCGATCTCCTCACACTGTCCGGTGACAGCGTCAGCACCTGGTCGCTGGGAGGGGGTGGTGCTTTCTGTGCAGCGATGGTATTGGTGAAGAAGGTGTTCAGCTCATTCAGCAGGGATGTGCTGCTCTCACAGGTCTGCGGTGGCATCAGCATGACAGTGATGTGGTCTGAGGCACCGAGGTGGGGGAAGGGGTGGATTTTGTAGATTGCCTTCCTGGTGGTGTAAACTTTATACACATAGTGCACTTGCCTATGCCAGCGTATACACATCCTGCGCAGCGCACTTGCTTATGCATAATATACTGGCTCTATTGGACACCACGGGTTCTTGCTCGTTGAACTGGACAGGAGGCTTTTTCACTGGAGCCACAGGATCTTCTGGAAACTTCCATCTGAGCTGCTCATCTGCAGGCTTGTACAGATTTGAGTGGAACCCACCAGCTTGCTGTGCAAAGACTAGGTTCTGCTGTTGGCTTCTCTGCAATTACTTCAGGAATCCTCATCTTGGCCTGCCAGAAGAAGGTTTCTCATACCACAGAGGTGAGCGTCATTAAGCCCACCCACTACCAGCACAAAAAGCTGCATGGACACCATTGTTGCATGCAGACTTTGTGAAACACCGCTGTTTTAAACGCTGACACAGAGTGACTCCTCCCCCTGTCATTAACTCAATCCTACTCATCACCTGTGGAACTCACAGCTGCATGTCCTCTACTAATCTACTAAGGAGTGGCTTAGATCAATTTGCTTTAAAGTAGCACAACAATTTTCCTTTTATTGTTTCATTTGGCTTAGTAAGGGCCTGTTTATAATGGGTTCAAGTTTGAATTGTTTTATATCAAACTATCTCATTTAATGTCCTCTCACAGCCAACAGGAATCCTCAAGAACAGAACACCACCGTTCCAGAATGTAAAGACTGATGAGGGTATGAAGGTAAAGAGCTACTCTATCCCTGAGAGGAACACTGAAGGACTGAGATGAATTGTTCATGGTTTTGTTTACCAACCTGCTGTCTCTCACTACGCCAACATCTCCAGGATCTGTCCAATGAGTTTTTTTCATCCTGGTAACATCTCATGCACTGATGCTGCTCCTACAGCAGAACCCGCAGAAATGAATGGCTCTTGCCACCACTGACGTCTTCCTACACACACTCAAAGATCTGAGCTTCATCAGACCGTTAAGTCTGCTCATGTCTTTTTTATGCAGAGCATTGGAGTTGGTTTGTTGTTCAGAAGTTCACTAAAGTACTTAAATTACTTATGAAGTTCAATCTTAGTTATAGATATTTTATTTTCAAAGGGAGACTGCGTCTCCTTGGTTTTGGTGGCATTTAGGAGTAGATAAATATAAATACTATGGAACCATTCCAAGTTTCCCAGCAGTTTTTTGTACACCAATCCATGACCATCTCTGATCTCTCATACACCTCACCACCACCACAGAGATGTGAACGTCTGCAGGTGACTCAATATGTTTTGTAGAAACTGAACAAGACAAGAACAACAGTACAGCAGCATTGTTAGTAGAATACCAACTTAAATGTGTAATTATCCATCATCTATTCCCGCTTACTCCGTCTCCGGGTCTGTCAGAGCCTATCCCAACACATAGTAGGCAGAAGGCAGGTGTACAGCCCGGACAGGTCGCCAGTACAAGACAGACAAACATTTTTTAAGCAGTCCAGCCTTTGCTGTGGCGAGACATTGCATTCTGCATTATTTCATGTAATGTAGACCAGACAGTTACAAGCTGGAAATTTTGCACAAGTAGCACACCAAGTGGGTATTTGTTCCATGCAAAATGCATAACTGTTCACTTTCTGGACACTACATGCAAAACTTAGTATGCAGTAGTAAATCTACTTCACAGTTCAGCACACATCAGATTTATGGGCGTGGCCCAAAATCCACCCTATGATACAATGATCCAAACTTTATTAAACTAATTTTTAATCAATAAAATATTCTATGTAAGCACCAAATTTCATAAAAGTTTGTCCATAGGGGTCATTACAACATCTTCATACTTAATGAGTGACATAGGTGAGATAAAAATGTAAACTTTAGTTTGAGTATGCAAGGCAACTGGGGGACAATGGTTGTCAGCCAATCAAATCTCAGGGGGCCAATATTCAAAAATGTCATTGGCTGACTGGTCATGAAAGTTTTTAGGCTCATTCATAATGGTATGTGGAAAAATGTACCAAAATTTTTCCTCAAAAACAACAGAATTTTTAAAGAGTGATGAAGCCGTCTAAAAGTTGTATTGTTTTTATTTTAAGTAAAAAATTTAATTTTTATGCACGAGTTGTTGGAAACCATTTCACAGCAAACTGCAACTAGATATTTTGGAAAAAAAAAAAAAAAAAAAAAAAAAAAAAAAAAAAAAAAAAACCATGCTTCAAAAGAGGGAGATATGAAATTAAGACTTGCCAGCCAACTTACAGTCATTTGCAGTGCATGCAACTGGACCAAGCCAGGCGTAGTACATGTTATCCAGAAGAGAAGAACACAGATGTCATGACCTTGAACAAGAACAAGGTCACATGCAGAAAGTGAAAAGCTTCTCTAAATAGACCGCATTAGACTGTGCAATTAAGTTTCACGAGATGACATTTTAGATGGCAACAGATTCAATGCAATTCAAGTCAGTTTTATTATTTTTGTGCATATTACAATAAAAAAAATGTCTATAGTTGCTTTCCAGAGATCCAGACCATGACTGCCAAACAATTATTAAATAAACAACGACAGGTTAAAAACTCCCCTAGTGGTAGAAAAACCTTAAAGCCAACTAGTGGCAAGAAAAGCTCTCCTTTAGGAGGGAAGAAACCTGGATCAGGACCTGGATCATGAGGGGGGACCCTCCTGACGAAGTCCAACCGGGTAGAACAGGAAAAGAGGTGGGAGACAGAAAAGAGTGAATGAAGAACAGAGAGAGAACAGGCACAAATGTATTACCAATCGTACATAAGACAAAATATATATTAGTAGTCATTATCCTGACTAGCTGGAGAACTAAGAGTTCTACTTACATATACATGGGAAAATGATGTTCTACAGAGACGACTACATAAACAGGTGATGACAGCAGAGCCGGAGGTGGTCAGAGGTGGGACTGCAGGTCAGCATGCAGCTCTGGAAGCTCTGGCCTGCAAACATGGACAGAAGAGAAAGGGGGGGGGGGCAGCAGACAAGCACAAACTACAAGAACAATAGAGTGCAATTATGTTTAGGACATACTTCTAATTAATAACTAAGGACTGAACTGAGGAAAGGAAAGACGAGAGCAAACGGGGTGAAGGGCACCAAGGACGCCGTTTAGGACTTTAGACGCAAGTAACAAAAAGAAACCGGAAAATCAGCTGTTGGCTATTCAGAAAATGACTTGGGCATCCTGCTAAAACATTACAGCAGTCTAGTCTAGAAGTGACAAATGTGTGGTTCCTCAGCATCACTCTGGTAGAGGACAGTCCTAATCTGCGTTTCATGGAGATACGGGCTCTCTTACAAACCTGATCAATATGCCGTTTAAAGGAATCGTGATGGAACGTAACCCACAGTTTCTTAGTTGTACTGAAGGCCTGTGCACAATTGGCTCAGCTGTTCCTAAGGTATTAGGGACCAGAAGCATTTTTAAAATTTAGAAGCAAAATGACATCCAGGCCTTAATGTCAAGACACCAAAACGTTGCTTGTTCCATAGGTATTCAGCCACGTAGCATAGCTGCAAATTCCCGGGGTTCTGGGTAATACGTCAAGAGCTGCATGAATAAACTGAAGACTGACCCTCAACACTGAACCCCGAGGGACATCATAGCAGATCCTTCTCTATGCAGACAAAATCCCAATATGCTCCAACCCACAGATGTTAAACTCAGTCATTTTGGGCCACTTTACCTCAAAAAGGTCAGTTGAGGGGGTCCTTAAGGTTACTGCATGATGGAGAGCAGCTGCTTTGATTAGACCTAATCGCTAACGGGCCACACACACACCCGGACCTGCTTCAGTTCAAAGTCCTTTTCAGTTCAAATCATGACCTGAATATTTTGTTTTATCTTGCCAGACTACTGAAACTAAATCGAGGTGCTTGATCTGCACACAGATGGTGGCTGTCTGCAAACTGGATAATGTTAACTACCCTGCAATCTGTGCAAACAAAAGAAACAAAGACTGTTAACGTCATACAAGAATGCAATTTCTGCCGTCTACAAATCAAATACAAGAGAGCACAAAGGCTGCATCACTTCAGGTTTCTTGGAACTCTGCCAACGCTAGGAAGCAATTCGTGGATGCTGAGCTGATTAAAAAATGTCCAATTGACATGGTTTTGGAATTTTTCAATCACTGTGATAAAAGCAAGAAGACAAGTGTGGAGCTGTTAAAGCAGGTGCTGCTGTCCGCCAACACAGCGCCAAGAAGAGCAGAAGTTTTAGCTGAGGACTGTTTTCACCGCAGATTTGAAGAACTCAAAAGTCCTCACATTAAGAGCATGAATGTATTTATGATGTATATATGTATACATGTATATACAGACGTCATTTAACTGGCTTCTCATGAAATGTCCTTAAAACAAACAAACAAAACAAAAAAAGCAGGATATTCCTAAACACCTAAACATGAACTCACAACAAACTGATCCTTAAACAAGATTTGATTTAGTGAAATAAGTTGCCACAGCATCTGAGGATGTCTAAGTGCAGTCATTTGCAGTATATTTATTGTAGTATGAAATATACACAGAATATAGAAATGGACAAATGTATTGATGCTTTTAAAGAAAAACAACAGTGGTCAGAGAAAGCAAAGAGAAGAGTTGTATGGTTAGAAGAGACAAGCATGTCAAAAATAAAAGCTATAAAACTGTTTCCAAGCAGCTTGATGACTTGTGACAGCTTGTGACTACAGTTGCTCATTTTGTTTAGATGTGCTTAGATCCCATGCAGCCAACCTCCTTGGAAATTGTTGAAAGCAAATAATAAAATGGTCTATCTTTTTTGTATCTGATCTATCGATCTACCCTTCATGCACTTCACTTCCTCTTCATGCATTGCCATTTGACTCAGCATTATTTTGGCCCTTGTTAAAACTCTTCTTTTTTTTTCCCTCTTGTTTGCACATATATTAATGGCTGATACCAAATTGGTAGGACCCAAAAGATATATATATATATATATATATATATAGTTTTTTTTTTGTTTTTTTTTTTTGGTGTGTGCGTATGTGTGTACAGGTGTGTGCGTATGTGTGTACAGGTGTGTGCAAATGCGTACCCTTCACCGGCCCTAATGACAGTCTAACTATTTCTTTTATTGATCCCTAAGTAGGATGAAGAAAAAAAGAAAAAGTAAAAATAAATAAATAAGTAAATAAGTAACTAAATTCTGCCAGAGAGGGCTAAAATCACCGGGTGTGGTATGTGATCCGACCAGAAAAAAAAAAAAAAAAGAGAGAGACGAGACAGTGGTGGTGCAGTGTGGTGCCTATGTTGTACTGTGTGTAAAAAAAAAAAAAAACAAAAAAAGAAGTGGACACAAGACAGTAGGGTGTTAATTAAAAAGAAGACAGAGGAAAGGGGGAGGAGCTTTCTATTCTCTATTACATACCTGAGTTTCTGAGGGTGTGGGGGCAGTATTTAAAAAGTTATCTATGTAATAATATATAGGGATAAGGAGACATATATGCAGTTATCTAATACATATCCATATACATTGTAAGCAGAGAAACACTAAGTAATTTGTACATTAATGCACACACACACACACACACACACACACGCACGCAGTCACACACACACATAACAAAGATCAGTGTTTAAACTTCTAAGCATCATGTATGTAAGATACATGTGCACCAGTAGATAGTTATTCATACATATAAATATACTCTGATACAATCATGTGCACCTGTGCTTTTTAGTTTCATGTGCATATACATATATATACATACACATACACACATACACATACATACATACACACACACACATACATACATCTACACATACCTATACACAAATACACATATACCTATACACACATGCATACACATCCATCCACATATATATACATATACATACATACAGACATTTACATACATATCTGTTGTTAAAACTCTTCTAATTCCTCCCGAGAAGGAACAGCACTTCCATGGAAGTCACACAGCGCATCAGAATGGATATAAGGTGCTACAGAAGTGAGAATAAGTGGCATTGTGAACGGTTCTTCACAAAAGAAAGTTTGAAACAGCCAAGTGACTACTAAATCAGTAATGTATGAGTCATTAGACTAAACACAGCATGATGTGTTCTTTTTGGAACAAATAGGCAAATACATGCATTATAGCTGATGTTTAATTAGGCTCACAATTTTTTATGCCCATTAACCTTTTGATATACTATATTTTAATAATACAAATAATACACTTTTTGCATGAAAGAAAATAAAATGTATTTGGCTTAAAGGTGCTGAAATGTATTTCCATTGAAAGTAGCAGATCCAGACAAGACAGGATACAGTTTGAGACGTTGACAGATCATACTGCGCAAAAGTCTTCTGGAGGTAAAACATCCATATCTTATCCATATTTATTGACATATCCCTGAGGTATATAAAACAGAATATTCAGAAACCTGGCTCTCTTAAATCCACGTAGAATGTAATCCTAATTAGTATGATTGCATTTACCTGTATGAGACAGTCTCCTTAAGAGTTACATTTAAATCTGTACTTGGTAAATATTGACTTCTGCTTGTGAAGTCCTTTTGTTCTGAACATTGTGTGATTTTAATTTGTGTATTTATTATCTAGCAGTTAATATGGCTACAGCTATTATTAAAGCCAGCGGTTGATAATTAGCCTACTGATTAATTAGGTGGCGTATGAGAAACTGGAAGTTACAGTAAATGAGCCAAGCATGGGCCTCAAAAGTAATTGTTGGTTTATGAGTTCCAACCTTTAATCACACGTGGCGCTACGGAGCAAAATAGAAGGAGTACGTTTGAGCGCCGACCTTGTTCATGCACAGATGCAAAAAAGCAACTTTTGATTTAAACACACTGGTATTCAAATAATATCTACTATTGAACTATCAAATAACAAACAGCAAACATTTCAATAAACCCATAAAATTAGGTGTCAATAAACATAATAATAAAGCATGTACATGTATGTTTGTGTACAGAGCAAGATGAGGGTCAACCATGAAGGTCAAACAATATGGTACCCGGCTGGTCTTCAGCAGGAGGGTCCCCCCTGATGATCCAGGTCCAGGTCCAGGTTTCTTCCCCCCTGATGATCCAGGTCCTGGTCCAGGTTTCTTCCCCCTGATGATCCAGGTCCTGATCAAGGTTTCTTCCCCCTGATGATCCAGGTCCTGATCCAGGTTTCTTCCCTCTTAAAGGGGAGTTTTTCTTGCCACTGTTTGGTTGAAGGTTTTTCTCCCACTAGGAGAGTTTTTACCTGCTGTTTATGTAATAATTGATCGGGGGTCATGTTCTGGGTCTCTGGAAAGATCCTGGAGACAACATGTGTTGTAATAGACGCTTTATAAATAAAACTGAATTGAATTGAATTACCTGTACTGTATAGGGTAATCGTCAAAGAGGTGGGTGAAATCATTTGGGTGATCAAAAACAGCGGATGAATTCTCATATACAGCACAGACGGAGATGTTGAGCCCACCAAAGAAGATAAAAATGGTTGAAGTCATAGTCGGGGTGAACGCGGCAGCGTGTTGCAGAGTAAAGCTCTGCAGACGCGTTGCTGAGCCATCAAAAAGTGTTTGAGTGGGATGTATGCATGCATGTGGAACAGAGAATAGCTCAACCATGTTTTAATACTTTCTCAACACCAGCACACTTTGCAGCTTTGTTATTTTCCCGCTTGGAAACATAATGTGTGATTGACTCTTGTAAGGAGAATTATTGTTAGTTGTCCTGGTCAGACCAAACATTGGTTATGTAAGATGTTTTTCTAATTGTTCGCTTATATCTGAGAAAAGTCTTGTTATTTTGTTAGTTCCTGAGAAAAGTCTTGTTATTTCTTTTGTGTGCCTGAGAGAAGTTTTTGTTATTTTGTGAGTAGAGCTGGGAAAAGTCTGTTGTTTTGATAGCATGTTCTGAGAACGGTTCCTGGTTTACAAAACATGTTTTGTGAACCAGGATCTGTTCCCAAGAGCAGGGTCTGTCTGTGGGGTGGGGTTGGCCCCCCCATCTCACACACGGCCCTTGTACGAGAGAATATAGCGACGGAAAGTCTCTGTCCGGGTCAGAGTCAGCTGCGGGTCACGTACGGATGCCCAGCAAGGTTGGAAGCTGCTTTTACCGGGACTGTTTGGCTCTCCAGTCCGTGTGTCAACGGTAAGGATGGAACGCTTCTCCGATGGTTGTTTGGAGCTATGCTCTGCAGGGGGTGGACGACACTATCATCCTAGCATCATAGTACATGAGAATAATGCCTGTTTGATAAACTGAAGCTTGTGTGAGTAATGCCTGTTTGATAAACTGAAGCTTGAATAATGCCTGTTTGATAAACTGAAGCTTGTGTGAGTAATGCCTGTTTGATAAACTGAAGCTTGTGTGAGTAATGCCTGTTTGATAAACTGAAGCTTGTGATAAACTGAAGTTTGTGTGACTGACTTTGGCTGTGCGCTGCGGGGGACACAGGTTGGTCCTTGCATCACAGTAGATGTGGTTTATGTATATATGAAAACCAAAGTGATTGATCCTGCTAGAATCACAGTGAGTGTGATTTTGTGTGTGCGTGAAATGTAGTTAACCAAAGTGAGAGACACTTTGGTTAGTCAGTGTTCTTTTGTGTGTGAAAGTGTGTGAAATACCTGTATAATATTCTATATGCTTCATTCATATAATCCAAGTTATATTCTTTGTGTGTGTTTTGCCTATATAACCAAATAGATTGCTTATGCTCTGCTTTGCGTAAAATAAATATATATATATATTGTTCATCAGAGTCTGTGTGTGCTTTCTGTGTGCCTACCTCCGACGAACCTTAAGAAAATTTCACACAACAACTCTGCTCCTTTTATGAGAAGAAGAGAAGCCATGTTTGCTTCGAGTGAGGAGCACATCAACCCGGTGGTGTGGGTGTAACAACACAATCAAACATGATTAAAAAAAACTACAAAAAACACTGCAGCAGCAAGTGATGAGCAACAATGAAATATAAAATAGCAGTGTGTCAGGCTTGAGACTGTACAATCAGACAAACAAATCTTCACTGGACGGACCACACGGAAGCCCGGGACATATCCTCACACGCAGGGAAACTTACGCATTCTTTCTTGAAAAGGAGCTTGTTTAAGTTAGCAAAATCTCATCATAACACGCCACAAGATTTCTGGAATAATATTGTTTGCTCAACAAGACGTGTGTACATGTTTGGTTATAATGCGTCATGCCACTTATGCAAACACACACTGTCAATCACTGTTTATTTTGGGCTGCTTTTGCAGCTGCAGGACCTGGGAACCTTGTAGGCTTCGACTCGACCATGAATTCCTCTGAGTACTGAATATTTTTGCCATGGTCTTGGCTCTCGCGTTATCTGACTCTTGTTTAGCTCTGCTTAGATTTAACCAGATTTTGACTCCTCTTTTGTATTTAGCTTTGTTTCCTGTTTCATTGTGAAAAAACCTCCCTTGATGTTTGGACTTGGGTACTTGGTAGCTCCTACTTGGCAAGTATGACTCAGGACAATGTACTTGGAGGACTTGAGGAGGCAAATTAATCCGTCTGCAACTGGAGTATGGCCTCAGTTCTATATTTGTACTGCGGCTAAAAACCCGAAGTCTGAACCAAAACCCAGAATCTGTATCCAAGGAATTAAAATCTCTAGCCGAGAGTGCGATTAACTAATAAATAACAGTTAACTATCTCAGTTACATTTTTCTTTTCGCTGGTTTTTGAACTGTCTTTTTTGACTTTTTTTTTGTGGTTACAATTTTGAAACGAAGGTTAAATCAGCACTATGTCAATCTACAACAGCGTAAAAAATAGTACTGACAGGTGCCCCGGATGCAGGAATGTGAAGTAAAATAAGTGTAAAGGAGAGCATGTGTGGTAGAATTTCAAGCAAGACACATGCACTGGCACTCAGAGAGGAATACAAATGTACAAATCTGGGAATCAAAACCTAAGGAAGACAAGAAAAATAAGGACAGATGGAAATGAGGATAGGATGATCAAAACTGGCCAAGAAAGCGTCGTTATTTACCTGGAGTAGGTAGAAGGAACAAAGAAAAGAGAGGGAGGGAGAACATAAAAAAGTTGGTTGTACTAATGGCAAAGTAAAAAGCCGTCTGCGAATAAATGACTCTCCCTTGGGATTACTAATGTAATTATTTGAATGAGGGATCTCATTAGAATGAGATGTGGAAGATGAATATAAGACAATAGAAGACAGACAGTAGTGAGGAAATGAACTTGCTGCTCGGTGCTCTGCAACGAGACACATACGTTTCTGTAACAAAGGGACGAAGCTCGGCCTGGACAGTGTGGGTTGAGCGGCGCCGTTGTCCTCGTGCAGGCAGCACGTGTTTGAATACCAGCCCGTTGCTCAGAGCTGAGAGCCCCAGCATGCATTGCTTTTTTGATGACTATTAATTTTTACCTTCAAACCCGGAAAAAAAACAAAGAGAGAAGAATCAAAATAGAGGAATGAATGTGGAAGTCAGGATCTGGTAATAGATAAAGTTTATTTGATTGCTGAATAATCTCTTAGCCAGCAGAAGATTTTGTTTTTAAGTTGTTGTTTTTTAAGCATGTTTTTACATTACAGAGATGCGTACTGGAGCAATTGGATCTTAATTTAATAATGTACAGTAAAAAGACATGAAAAACTCCAACAATGGCAAAAATATAGCATATGAACACTTTCATTCCACTTTCATTCCAAAATGCTTGGCAACCATAAAAATGTTCATAATCTTCCATTATTGTGTATGTATGCATATATATATATATATATATACACACACACATCCAGTAAATAAAAATGTCATCCAGCAAACAAGGTTATTTGTTTTTATACAGTAATTCTGCTTTACTGCTTTACAGCTGTATGTATGTGTAGTCATTTTACCCATAAATGCTCTGCTTTTTTTCAAACAGTAATGACCTAATTTCAGACTGAAACACTTTATAAAACACTTTATATGCAGATTGTCTGAATAGCAAAAGTTATCAGCTCTTTTCAGCATGCTTAAAAAAAGTAATCAAGTAATAGTACTCCTTTTGTTTCCTGGATATAACAGGAAGCACATAAATCAAAGGCAGACAACATCTAAATAAGGACTACAACTAGAGTTGAAATAAACATACAGCATTTCAAAAACTTTAGAGTGCTGTAAAAGTTTTACATTTTTAATTGCAAGTAATCTGCTGATTCTTTACAGTTAATTGCAGTCAACCATTTTGAAAAGGTTTATAATTAGCTCCCTTAATTTCTTTTTTGAAACATCCTCCATCCTATTGATAATTACATAAGTTAATAGCTAATAAAGTGATGTGTGTGCATATATATATATATATATATATATATATATATATATATATATATATATATATATATATATATATATATATATATGCACACACACACATGATATGTGTGTGTGTGCATATATATATATATATATATATATATATATATATATATATGCACACACACACATGATATGTGTGTCTACCAGCTGAGTGTAAACGCGCTCTCTACACATCTGTATGGACTTTACACCGGCTACGCTCAGACGAATAAAACTAACCCAGACCTACGATCCCTGTATCTTTTTTCTTTCTCTCTCACTTACACACATAAATACACATGAAATGTTTGAGAATTATTCTTTGAATATTACCATTCTCATGTTTTGTGTAGTTTTTTCAATATACAACTATTACTGCAATTAGAAATGCAGACATTCAAAGATATTCATATTATTGAGTCAAGATGAAAAATAAACGACTAACACACGTTAGAGAAGTTGATTGTTTGCTTACATGACTTATCAATTGAGTGATTATCATTATGACTGGCAATATTTTAAAGCATCTAATGATGCATGAAACTTGACTCAACAGTTATCAAAACAATTAAATTATCCTAAAGAAGATCTGATAAGATTTAAAACATATTGTCTGTATTATTTCATTTTTTCATGATGGCCATGTTTTTTTTTCTTTTGTTTTCAGTAGCCTTCCATTAAAAAAAGAAAAACCCACAATGGTGATTGAATAACTTATAATAATAACAAATGTAATAATACATAATGATTTGCAGAACATCAACATTGTGTTTAAATTGTGGTATAAATGTTTAAATACCAAACTAATGAAATTTGCCTGGACAAATTGATGGTACACACACACAACATAATACTTTGTTACACAAACACTGCAATCAAGCCATTTGTGAAACTCTCAGTGAGACTACCGCACCTGTACGCAGGTGTTTTGTTCTGCTCGTCATGCGCAAAACACACAATCTCAAGTAATATGTGATCGTAAAAGCACACATCTTTTAACTTTTCTATTTTGGTCATATGGAAATATTAAAACATGAACTCAATGCAACAAAAGCTGATGTGCTGAAGACCCAAAAGGGAAAGAGAACTACAGCCGAACTGCAGCCGAACTGCAGCCGGCTGCAGCCGAACTGCAGCCGAACTACAGCCGAACTAGAGCCGAACTGCAGCCGAACTGCAGACGAACTGCAGCCGAACTGCAGACGAACTACAGCGTCAGGGAACATTCATCCGTTATGTCGGATCGCAGGCGGATCAAACTGTGACATAACCTTTTAATGCATATTCATATAGCCACATTCATGAAATAGAGATAAAAAAATAAAGATGATAAAATATTGATATCGCTACACTATAAAAATACAAAATACATAAGAACGTGAAAGAAATGATAAACAATTAGAAAGGGATATAACACAGTAGTAAGAATTTACATTACTTAGTAGCAGACCACATGAAATGTAACAGTTTTAATTTTTATTTTTAAATAATAGCAACCGCTTGGGAATTTTAAAAGATAACATTAAACTTCTTTACTTTGACAAAGAACAGTTACAAACACCTGTTGCATTACATGAAGTTACAGCTTTTTTTTTAATTCTTGAAAATAACAAAAGGTCCAGAGCTCACAGAAATAGTATGGTATAGTATCGTTAAACACGCACAACCGTTTCCAGCTTCTCGTTAGAAGAGATGCACCATCACCGTGTCGCCTTTACCCTTGTCACGTCTCGTCTACGCTACATCTCGGAAAACATCAACTTCCGGCCTTCGCTATGAAGCAGCGCTAGTCACGAAGCACAGGGAGGGGAGGTTGACAGAAACGTCCACATGGGAGCTACACTGAGGTGAGACATACGTCCCTTCTTCACACCAGCTGTTTCAGAGCTATGTTGCCTCCCTAACAAGTGGTGCCCATAAACCTGAGACCTCACATTGTCTTCACGCGCTTGCTTTCATTAATCAAGCACAGATCAAACACACTGGGGGAAAACATCACACTCCAGTGTCCCGTAGACCTAACGCTGATGCAGAAAATAAGTAAAGAAGGAAAGAAAATAAGGAATTAATGTTAAAAATGGTGAAGAGTTATGTGGAGTGGTTGTTTAGCCAAGCTTCAATGTTCCATCGTTCGTTTAAGTGAAAAGTAAAAGGTCTTTTGTATCTCTGAGAGGACACCAGATTGTCAATGCAGTACAGACACACAAAAAAGTTTCCTTGTTCTCTTGGAGATGTGTCTCCCCACAGGTCCGGTTGCTTTTAAACTCAGGAAACCTTTGCAACCAAAAGAACATCTACCTCTCTAAGCACAACAGAGGTGCTGGAACAACTGTGGATATTTACAGGGCAAAACAATTCAAGAAAACACTTTTGACAATATTTGACTTTTGATATATAGAAATGATGTGTAATGAGAACGCACAGATGATCTGAAGAAGTTCTCATTAGCCACCAGATAACGTCCATAAACAGACTTTCTGAGGGAATACCTGTTTAATAATTATAATTCAGTCTGCCCGGTCCTTCATCCTCAACTGCCTCTCCTGACTCATTTCTTCTGACTGACGGCAGGGGCTTGGAAGCCAGATTCTTGTAGTCATGTGGTCCTGGGATTGGGAAGGTCAAAGACAATGGGTGGGTTCATCGGGAGGAAGTTAACAGTGCAGGCCGAGGCGTTGATGAATGTTGTGTTGCCGTCTGTCATTACACCATAACCTGAGGGGTAAAAAAAAAAAAAGACCTTGAAACACGGTTAAAGTTGCAGTTAAAGACACGTGGACAAACATTTCAAACTTTTGTGTTTTAGCAGCTTAGGGACAAACATCCAGATATACACACTGGCGTTGATTTTATAAGAACATGCCATAAAAACATAAAATGTTCATTACTGAACCGTGTACGCCACAGGTCAATACAACTTGAGGTCGAGGTGATTCTGTGGTCTACTCGGTCTTTCCATCTTCTATTGACAATCAAAAATTTAAAAATTGACTGGTTATTTTGTTTTGTTTTTTCTTTGCATCTGATACCAAAAAAATAAGGCGCGTTTGTTTTTGTTACTTTCAAATTAAAGCACAGATCAAAAATACCAAATGGAAAAATGGTCCACAGGACCAAGAGGTTGGGTTTACGTGACCCGGAAATGGTTCTGCATGTGAAAGTGCAGATACTGTAGTGACATAAAAACAAATAAGAAATATGTATTAATAATTATAAAATCCAGCGGTGGATTTGTGGATGTGGACGTGGAGGGTTGAACATGCTGTGACTGCAGATGAGAGCGTTTTGGTAAGGGGGAGGGGCCACGTCGTCAACAGTGAGAACGACACAAGCCTTAACGTTAGTCTCCAATAGTCTTTGTTAATAATCTTTGTTCCTAGTCCCTTTTTTGGAAAAAATAAGTCATTAGAGGGGTTTTAAAACTGCGATGCCTCTGAACAGATCTTCGTTGTCGTTTGTTAACTGGAGCGTATAATCCTTCCACGCACCTGAGTGAGTGGAGCCACCACCGGTCGCTTGCGCAGTGGTGGGGTGTAGTTGTGTAGTGTAGTAGGGTGTAGTGTAAGCAGTTATAACATGAGAAATAAGTACAATTATGTGCAACAATTCTCTCTCATTATGTCTTCAAATAGATTCGGGTCTTCTGGAAGGGATTAAGACAGATCACACTGTTAATAATTTATTTCCTCTTTTAATCTTTATTGAAGTCCTATCATAAAATACAACAAGATACGTTTGACCTATTTTTCTGATCATAACATTTGATCTAGTTTCTGCTGTGGTTCTCTCTGAGGGGGGATTTCATCATGTGGGGTTCAACACTGACCCAATAATTAAAAGAAAAAAACATCCTCAGCCTAATGAGTTGGCCTCTCTGCAAAATTTGTCCTCTATGATATAAAGGCCTTCAAATCTTGTGTTTTCAGCCACATTCACACTACATGATTTTAAACCAAAGTTAAAAGTTGCATAGATCCTGGACAAAAAAAAACCTTGATGAGAGACAACTGACAGGGGTCCATCACCATTATGTCATTATTACATATGAGGTATTTAAAGATTAATCAAAGAAGCTTGCTGACACGTTCCCAAACTATTTCTGAGTATTTATAGACAGACAGACAGAAAGACAGACAGACGTGAATCGCAGGATATGCAAGAAACAAAGCCACAACCTGCCAATGCAGGAAAGCTTGCTAAAGAAACAAATGCATCAGGTAATATATAATATATATATAACAATAATATATTAGTCCAACAAAATTGTTATAAATGCATACCTGCTACTTTAGAGACCCTTGCAAGACAAGAAAGAAGCAGCTGCATCATGGCAACAAGAAAAGTTTAAATACAGGAGTCCTGATGGCTTGTATCACTTACCCCTAAAATAAAAATTCATGATGTGCTACATCGACAGACATGAGGTGAGAGTTTTGCTGTGGGTGTAACAGAGCTAAGATTGTCCTGCAGAAGAGATGGACAAAGATCGGCTAGACAAGGATGAAAAGACTCACTATAACACTTACTGTCTAACACGTCAATGCTGTAACTAAGTGCTGATTCAGCTTATTGCTTATGTGCAGTGTTGAATATGAGTTAAAAGTAAACCTCCAGGCCTTTATTTTTTCTTATTCTTATTTGAAAACAGCAAACAACTTTTTTTTCCTGAGGTAATTTTTTTATACTCACTGCGCTGACTACATTTTTGTATGCCTCTGTGTACCATTTAGAAAGAAATAATTCATCCACACATATGGTAGATTGTACTTTGTACCTGCAGTTTGAGTAGAAACTTTAAAAACAGATGCACATACCTTCATGAATGTGTCCAAACACATGCAATTTGGGCCGGACTCTTCTCTGGACTGTGTTAAGTAGCTCCATGCATCCAACGCGCTGCATCTTCTTGGGGACCCAGTCCAGAAAACCTGCACACAGCGATATATAGTTTAAGCCACTTTAAGGTACACACATGAACTTCAGGAACCTGGCTCTCTTAAACTGAAATAGAATGGAAACCAAATTAAAACCCTTGCTTACATCTGACTGGCGCTCTAAGACTTCCTCTGTTTGTTCAGTGGGAGGTTACACTAAATACACTAAATACACTTAAAAACAAACACTTCGTTTCACATGTAAGCCTTGGTATAGTACCAGGTATGAAGATGAAATGAAGATATTTGAATGAAGCTGGGGACTACAAGTTGTCCTGAAAGGGAGCACATGAACGCAGGAATCTCAGAACCATCACCTTTCCCCAGACCAGATCAAGCGCAGTAGTGGCGTATCGTCAGGTAAGAGCAGTGTCTGGTGAAACATGCCCCGTATGTCTACACTGATGGCAAAAGTGCGCTCCCTGAAGCAAAGGCGGACACCTAGGAGAGGTGAGCTCAATGTCAGGCCAGGCAGAAGCCATTCATTGAGATTAAGACCCCAGTATTTGAAAGAGCAGTTTATACTGTCCTGTTTTGACCGTTGTGGATGACTACAGACTGTGGGATATACCAGCTTTCTTTTGTCAGGTCAGGTCCACAGTGTAGTTTGGCAACCACCCTGGTGCTCATCAACTTTTCAGCTTCTGCATTAGACGAAGCTGCCCAGGCAGGATCTCTAGCCAGACCCCTCTCTGCTCCCGAGGCTAGGCACGATGGAGGAGCCTGGAAATGAGGTGCGTTTTTCTTCAGCAGAAGCAGTGTGGTACTCCAGATGGCACCATTTACCTCCACTCTGGTTGTCTGGGCCTGTAGGAGGTTGACAGCTTCCTGATCTTCTCTTGATCTCTGTTACCTGTTTTTTTCACCATCATCATCATCATCATACATTTGTACATCAGGTTGCCACAATCTTTCTACCTGGCTGTTTGGTTCTGGCTCTGCAGGACTGAGCGAGAGGAAAAGTTGCTGTTGTGACTGCAGCGTGTCTGGAAGGCTCAAGCAGGTCTTTGTAACATCCATTTGAGTCAAGTGTTTATGGTAGCTGGCCCTCCTGGTGGTCCCACAAGAACTGGTGCAACAGGTATCTTCAGGTGGGTGTGATCCGCACCGATAAGCAATAATGGTTGTACCTGCTCTAATGGCAGCAGGGGAAAGTTTTTAAGATGTTTGTACATGCTCAGGATGGTAGAGGGGTAGGCATGTTCAGCAAGTTCTAGTTGTTTGGCTGTAAAGGTTCTTTAATCTGGTAGATCTTCTGAGGGTGACCAGCAGGCAATATCTGGAACGAAACTGAGAAAGCACTGATGATTTGAACACCTTGGTGTATCCTCCTCAGGGCTGGACTCTCCTCTGTGCCTCTAACGGTGAATTTTAAAGCAACAGCACACACCAGAATTGTATACTAATAATAGTATAATCTGTCATCCGGTACTGCATGCGTGTCAAATGTCTCTTCCCTTGGTTCCCTGATGGTCTTGAAGAGAATTTGTTTGAGGTCTTTAGGTTTGTCCAGGTACAATTTCTCTGTGGTGGAAATTAGCAAGCAGGATTGTTCATTCTTAGAGTCCAGTTCATGTAAGATCTGGTGGTGTTTGTCTCTTACAGATACCACATAGCTTCATCAGTGAACACTGAGCCAGCCGCCTGATGCGTGTGAGCGTGATGCCAACAGCAATGACAAGTCTGAATCTGGGCTTTACTAATGGCTTTGACGGTGACACAATGACTGATGTGATGATCATTTTTTTATGGACAGAAGGCCTTTGTCTTAGGTGACTGAGCTGGCTTGAAGGATGATTCAAGGGCATTTTTGTCTCTAACTTACTTTGCCCCCTGCCAGAGGGGGGCTGAACAAGTGGATGATTTGGCCTCTTGCTTGTAATCCTGGTTTTGCCTATTTTCCTGCTCTTTAGTGCTGGATGTGGCATTACAACAACATTTACAGCATCAACGCCTCTGAATGTAGAATCTAGATTTTCTGATTGGGGGAACGAGGCTGTGGCAGAGGCGCTGGAGGTGGAGGTGGAGCAGGTTTGCAAGGCGGTCCTGCACACATATGAGAAGTCTTACTGGTAGAAGAGCCAGAGTTTTTAAACTAAAGACTGGGTTCAAGTTCAAGTTAAACAAGTTTATTGTCATAAATACAGTAGACAAAAAAAAATTATAAATAAATAAATTATAAAGGTAAATTAAAAGATATTAAAATGAATAAATAAAAAAGTAATAAAGATTGCCTGATTTGGTAAACAGTGCCTTTGTGAATATAAGACTGTAGGCTTGGGATAGGGTTAGGTTAACTTTTAATTATTATTAAATGGCTTTTGGGAAGATTGTGTTCATCAGCCTTATGGTTCATGACTTCACAGTCCTGTAGGACCTCCCTCAGAGAAGCAGTGGGAAGGGAGTGTGTTTAGGGTGTGTGTTGTTCTTAATGAAGGTGTGGGCTGTCCTGATGAGCCCTGCTATTCTAAACGTCCTGTTCAGAAGAGAAGGTTGCTCCAGAGATGTATTGTGCTTTTTATTTACTCACTGAAGATCCTTCCTCTCCTGATGTAGGTTCCAAAAGTGTAAAGATTTTACCTCTTTCCACCTCAGCCTCTTCAATGTGAATAGTGATGTTCTGTATTTTCCTCTTCCTTGGGTCAAAAACCATCATCTTAGTCTTGTCCATGTTTGTCCATGTTTGTCTGTTTGTCCATGTTTGTCTGTTTGTCCATGTTTGTCCATGTTTGTCCATGTTTGTCCATGTTTGTCCATGTTTGTCCATGTTTGTCTGTTTGTCTGTTTGTCCATGTTTGTCCATGTTTGTCCATGTTTGTCTATGTTGGTCCATGTTTGTCTGTTTGTCCATGTTTGTCTGTTTGTCTGTTTGTCCATGTTTGTCTGTTTGTCTGTTTGTCCATGTTTGTCCATGTTTGTCTGTTTGTCCATGTTTGTCCATGTTTGTCTGTTTGTCCATGTTTGTCCATGTTTGTCTGTTTGTCCATGTTTGTCCATGTTTGTCTGTTTGTCCATGTTTGTCCATGTTTGTCCATGTTTGTCTGTTTGTCCATGTTTGTCTGTTTGTCCATGTTTGTCTGTTCCTTAGTGTCTTAAATCCAGGCTAAAAACAGCCTTCAGCTGTGCTTATAACAACTGAAAGGATTATATATATATATATATATATATATATATATATATATATATATATATATATATATATATATATATATATATATATATATATATATATTTTATATGCTGGATAGTTTTTTTTCAAAACAAGCTGCTGTTTTGAGCACCGAACCCATTTTCCTGTTTTACTTTCACTCCTCTATGTGCTGTTCACTTCTTTATATTCAAATAAAGAGGCTGCACTTTTTCTCTCATTTCATGGATGTGCAACTTTATTACAAATTTTAAAAGGCAGTTCTGCATTGCCGTCCTAATTCCTTTTCATCCGTTACATATTTTCTTTACCTCCCTGATTTATATCCACTTCTGTCTCTTTTCCTTTGTCTCATGTCACTCCGTCCGATGTTCTGACTAAGAGTGTGTTATGCATTAGTAGCCTGCTGTAGCTTCTCCATATGCTGGTGGCTTCTGGGCAGATAGTTGGAGACACTTGACTAAGCTGAATGGAAAATAAATGGTTGTGTTTGGAGCTGAGACGCAGACCTGGACATCAATCACACACACACCCGTCTGAACAACAAAGCTGCAGCGGGATGTGTGTGAACATGTGTGTACGTCTGAGAGTTAGACTGTGAAACGAGCGCGTATGTGTGTCAAAAGCAACATGTAAAAATGCTGCCAGGACACTTCATTTTGCCTTGCTTTCTATCTTTTAAAAATGGGTTTTAGTTTAAGGGTCTCGTTACAAAACAGTTCTTACCTGTGGTGCCTTTTCAACTCTCAGTATGTGTCCGAAGGGCACTCCTTAAAACAGTCCTCAAGTTAAGAACTGATTAATAAGTTAATAACTGTGTCTCACCTAATGGAGGGCAGTGAGAGACTAGGATGTCTGTGTCATCTGGGATTTGGTTCCACTTGTCTAGAAGAGCCTGACCCCTTGGTAGGTTAAAGCCCCAGCCATAGTACCAGGGTTGCCTGCAGACACACACACATGCAAATATTCACAAGACATTTTAGAACTGAAAGGATTGATTCAAGGATTGACCTTTCAACAGCTGCTGGGCGTCAGATGCCTATATGTTTCTCTATTTTCTATTTCTAAATTTTATGTCTATCAGTATTTATCCATTGTTATCTGTTAATAAAATATGTTTGATCAGACTGTCAAAGAGGACTGGTGCAGGACACATTCACTTTCACACACACACACACACACGCACAAAAACACTTGCTGCAAGATTAAAATGCATACATGTTGGACTTTAAACGCAGAATTAAAAAGCATTCATTTGCAAATTAAGGACTATATAATTGAATGTTTCCAAGTGACGGAAACATTTTAGGTGTCAATTTTGCTCTGAAATACATGAACAGAAAAATACAAGACAAAGTGAGAATTAAAAAAGAGAACAACTTACAAGATAAGAACACTGATAAAAAGATAAAAATTGACTTTCATGACATTTTGCTCATCCACATTTAAAAACTGTAAATGTATTTTTGAGTGGAAATGCACTGCATTTTATTATATATCTTTAAATTGGATAATGGATAAAGACAACGTGTATGATTTAGGGAACATGAACTGCTTTGTGCCACTGCCACTTTGCTCATGATTAATCGTTTTCCTGATGAGTTAATTCGGTAACTGTCATTTTCAACAAATAACAGGCTGCAGTTTACCTCTGTAAGCTTTCTATAATGACGCTTCTCTAAATATAACACCGTGTCGAGGCTTCGTCGTTTTTCTTTAGGAGTCTAAACATGCGGTATGCCTGTAGATCAAATCACATGTTTATACTGACTCAAATGACTCGAGATGTTGTGAAGGGCAACAACGAGAAACAAATAATTTGCAGCAATGTTTTAAACATCAATTAAAAATGTCTTTGATCTTGGCCAGAAACTGAAGATGCAATGACAGGATGAGAGACAATAAAAGGAGAAAGTGTGAAAACGGTGTGTAGGAGAGGATGAAAGGCTTCATGCCTGGAGTTCCTGTTCCTTTACTTTGATAATGGACGCCGTGGCCATGAGTGATGAAAAAGAAATGAACATGTCACTTACAATCTACACTCTGCTCTGTCTTCCTGTAGAACTGCAGCACGTGTGTGGTGATGACGTCTGTCACCGAAACATCGTTTTATGAGCTGTATCACTGTAACTACTACCAACAACATCAAATTACATTCGTTTTATTTAGAATAATTTATATTAATAATTAATAAACTGCCCACAGCATATTAACAGTGCCCAGAGGATGTGAAATTAATGTCCATCTTAACATTTCATTTAAAATGGAAAAGGTGTTTTCTCGGTGTAAATGGAGAAAAAAGGCAGAACAAGACGGCAGAGGAACAATCATAAACAAATATGGTGATTCGGCTTAACAGAGTGATTTAAAAACATTGGGAAAGAATCATTAGGATGGAAGGAGCATGTGATAAATGTGCTGGGATGAGGCGGTTTGAGCAAACCTTGACAACAACCCTGCATGTTTTGCATATTTCATTGAATGTTGGCCAAACCTTTCTCAGTAGACACACAACGTCTACTACTTTGTAATACTTGTGATGCAACAGGACCCTAAAACAAATGAAAAGGAATTGGACAACATTGTGCCAAAAACAATTAGGCCATCATTACATGCCTTGTGGTAACTTCAAAAATACATTTCAGTATTATTCATGTCTTTACCTCCTAATGCACACATTAGTAATGCACCACTATTGTTTGAAGGCCAACATTTGCATGCATGGATCGAACTCCTATGAACAGACATTCGGTATCGGCTCATTTTGAAACTCTTGAGGTTACTTCTGGTCTTCTTCGTACCGCTCTAATCAAGGCACTTCTTGTGTGGTCCATGAGGTCTACACTTTCTTGGGAGGTTGACCTTAACAATGAATTAATGGTATTTTTTGGATTTGGAGGTCCATGATTCATGACATTTGGGAGGTTTAGGGTTAAGGCTGACATTTGCTTTATTGTATCGGTCAGCCCTCTATTTGTTTAACTTTTTGTTTTTATTATGAGCAACAATTGGAGAACACTTATTCTCATATTTTCAGTGGATGACTTTATCCCAACTCAGTTTAACAGTTGTATCTGAAAGAAATGTATTGATAAATACATAGAATAAAGGAACTGATCAATATTCTCAACTTGTTGAGGATAGTTGAGGAAATGATCTTCAGCTTGTTGAAATGAGTGACCAATTGCTCCCTTAACTTGTTAAGGATATCAAATCTTCCCCTCTTGCCCCTCAGCAACGTCACTGGCTTCCAGTTACATATATTAGCTTCAAGATTATGCTCCTAACCTTCAAAGTTATCTCGAACCTTCCTCCTAAATATTCTCTGAACTCTCTCTCTATCTCAGCTCTTGTTCTTCTACCTTTCTATTAAAAAAATAAACTTGACTTGGTATGAGTCTTACCCCTGTGATAGACTGGCGACCTGTCCAGGGTGTACCCCTGCCTTTTGCTTGTACTGAGCTGGGACAGGCTCCAGCAGACCCCGCGACCCTGTACAGGATTAAGCGGGTACAGAAAATGGGTGGATGGATAGAATGAGATGAGACAGAAAAAGCACCAAGATCAGTAGCTTTGTCTGCAGGTATTCTATCCCAATGCCATATCTGCGTCTTTTTCTAAGAAGCAGATATGGCAAAAAAAAAAACAAACAAAAAAAACAAACATTCTTACACCCACAGCGAGGTGCCACAATGCCAACAATGACAATAAACTGTAGCTGTAGCAGTGTGCGCTGTTCCCCTGCTCACAGTGTGCTCAATGTTCACACGAAACTCACGCCTGTCAGATAATGTAAAGATGTGCTTCTCAAAGACAAATCACAACCCTCCATCATCTCCTAGCCCATTTTTGAGCTACGAGACACAACCACCTGAAAATAACAAATATAACGCAAAGGTTTCTTACAATAGCTCATCTGGATGGTATTATTTTGGAATCTAAAGTAATATCATCCAAGTTAGTAATCCAGATTTCAGTAGATTTAGATAAGCAATTCAAAGTAACAAAGTAGTTAATATGTCTGTTTCCATTGTATTTTGGTTCGAAGACACATTTTTTATCAACATGTAGATGCATACGATTCAAGGTCATCAGACTATTACCTGAAATGACAGACATGTCTCGGGTACAGTAATACATACAACCTGTGGCCAGATAAACACTTGCTATATATCCATGAGATGGATAGATGGGTAAGAATCAGTGACAAAGGGCAGCCTTGCGGGAGTCTGGAAGTCACTCTCCAAACTCGTCCCACGCCAGGGTTTTGGCCTCAGTGACTGCCAAAGCCACGTTCCGCTTTGCCTTCTGGTATCTATTAGCTGCCTCTGCAGTCCCACAGGCCAGAAAGGCCAGATAGCAGTCTTTCTTCAGCTAGATGGCATCCCTCACCAGTGGTGTCCACCAGGGTGCTTGAGGATTTTGCTTTGACAGGTACTGACCACCTTACAGCCACAGCTCTGGTTAGCTGCCTCAACAATGAAGACATGGAACTCAGACTTAATGTCCCCCACCTCCCTGAGGATGTGAGCAGGCCCAGCAGGCCCTCATACTATGTACTGGCCTACCAGGTCTGACTGGCATCCGGCCCTACCATCAGAGCCAACTCAGCAGCAAGTTGGTGATTAGTTGACAGTACCCCTCCTCTCTTTACCCTAAGAGACATGCAACAAAGAAGCATATCTTCCCTCTGTAACCGAGGGAGTTTTGGTGATGTTTTGGAATCTTACGTTAAAAAGGAAAAAGACTCAAAAAGTAATTGGCCAACCGTATGGGTCCCATACAGATAACTCAAGGTTGTATGTATGTATGTGTATATATATATATATATACGCATACAACCTTGACTTAACTTTGAGCTAAGTTTTGTTTTCTTTTCTTTAATTTAATTTAATCATTGCACATTTTGAGATATAACTGGTGGAAGTGTTGATATTGCACATAGATCATCTAAAGTGTTCAAGTCTTAGTGGGTGTGTGGACTACTGGAAGCACCGCTGGTTGTGGAGTCTGACAGCTGCAGGAAGGAAAGACCTGTGCTATCGTTTCTTCACGCACTGCGGGTGGATCAGTCTGTCACTGCAGAAGCTCTCCAGTGCTTTTAAAGTGTCCTGCAGGGGGTGGCAGTCTCTGTCCGTCATGGATGACTGCTTAGCCGTCATCCTCCTCTTTCCTACCATCTCCACCGGGTCAAGGGGACATCCCAGGACAGAGCTGGCCTTCTTGATCAGTTTATCAGGTCAATCGATCTTTTCTGCCAATACCAAACAACTTTGGCTCTTGTTTGGTGTTTGGTGGATTGGATGATTGAGGTTTGACGAGGCAACATATATTGGCAATTTAAGAATTCATCCATTTAACAAAGCGGCATGTGGAAGAACCATACACAGTCACAAGAGCCTGGCACCTCCTCCTCCTGCTGGTCACCAGCCTGGTTACACACTGCTGTGGGATGGCATCCCGTTCTTCAAAGAGCTTTTGTTGCAAGTCAGCAGCCAGTCAGGCACAAACAGCACACCCAAGCTAATCCCACAAGTGTTTCATGGGGTGAGTTCAGGACTGCTGACAAGCCGTTTCATCCTCTCCACTCCCAGATTTTGGAGGTAGTCTCCAAACTCCGCTCAGTGGGGGGCGGGCGTTGCAATCTTGGAGAACAGAGTTTGGGATATGCAGATATGGGATTGCTACTGGTTGCAGAATCTCATCTCAATATCTCTCTGCATTGAGATTGCCTCCAATGATGACAAGCCTTGATTTTCCTGTCATGGCAGGCATCCTGGCAGCCCTTTAAGACCAGAGATTGACTGCATGCAGTCTGTTCCAGATTGTCTGGGCAGAGAGCCATCGGTCATATCATTGTGACGGTGACTGGGTCTTGCTCTGGGAGATTACTGTTGTCAGCTCTTAGATCCACTAACAATGGGGTATCGCTGTTATGTAATGCCTCCTTCTGATACAAACCCCTACTGTTATAATGTATAAATAAATAAATTAATAACATTCTTACAGCCTGGTTCAAAAAACCCTTTGGCATCATGCAGTGGGTGTGTCCCCATCAGCTTCCAAAGTAGCATGACTGAGGTCTGCGTCCCGTGTGAAGAAACAGCCAGCCGATGTATGTTCCTAACCTCACCTATGGTTACAAGCTATGGTAGCGCACAAAAGAATGAGGTCATGGTTACAAGTGCTAAAATGAGTTTCCTTTGTTGGGTGGCTGGACTCTCCCTTAGCGAGGTGTACTGAGCACTGTACTGTTTTATCTGCGGGACAAAGGGAGGGACATCTGTCCATTTCACATAGACGTACTCGCAGCACACACAAACCCAGCCACAAGCGAGCAGAGTGAGATTCTGTGGTGGAAATCTTCACTCACTCTATGAGATTATGAGTCCACTCAGGTCAAACCAGTACTGTGTCTTTGTATTTTGAGCTTAGCTATTCTACACAGCTGCAAAGATTTGTTTTGAGAACTGCATGTTATTTTGTCTAAAAGCACCCAGTTCTGGTCTGTAAAACTGCTCTGTGTCACTTCTACACTGAAACTTGACATGTACATTTGACTCTTTTGCATGCAAAAGATACCTATTAAATTGTAATTATTGTAAAAAAAAAAAAAAATGTAATAAAATTGTAGGCTAAATTTTGATTCTTGATTAAATGAAAATTTAAAGTATTAAATTATTCAAAACTATTGTCAAAATAGGATCTGACCAGCTACGTACAGAAAAGAGACTCAAGAGAGCAAAGTCCCATCCTAAAGACTTTAGATTCTGCTAATTTGACCTGAACATCTACTAGTTTTAATTCTCCAAATATCAATACATCTGTCTCACTTCATGACCTTTACAAACGTTTTTGCATAAATATACAAAAATTAAATCAATCTGTCATTTAAATTATGATTCAGAACTTAAGTTGGTATTTTTCAGGTTTTAACTCCTAGAAGATAAAAATACATTAAAAAAAAGAACTAAATGTTTGAAGGCCACGAATCAAAGACTTTAGGGATGTACTATGTAAGGATGTTAAAATGATCAGATTTGGATCAGACACCAAATGTCAGTGATCTGATCTTCAGCATTTTAGGTGTTTACATTGTAATAATAATGATGATACATCCTATAATACATCTTATAATGTGAATTTCAGAATAAAAGTCATCTTTCTAACACTCAAGGTCACCATACTAATATAATCAGGTACAAAGATCATCATAAAATAAAATAAGAACAAACAATGGCATGGAAAAATGAACGTAAAACTGACTCAATCCTGATAGGCGGAAAGTCTAAACAGATGAGTTTTTAGTTTTGATTTGAGGCGTGGAAGATAGCTGATGTTGCAGTGGTCTGGTGGGAGGGAACATTGAGGTGGAGAGAAGAAAAAAGATCTGAGGGAGCAGGTAGGAATGGTAATATGAAGGAGATCAGAGATATATGGCTGGAACACATCAACAGCACAACTGACAGTGTTACTGCAGAGAAACAGATCATCACGTTCCTGAATCAGAAGCAGTGGATGAACAAGGAGGTGCGACTTCTGCTAAAGGCACGTAACAATCCCTTCAGGTCAGATGGCATACAGGGCTACAGGACGTCCAGGGCTGACATGAAGAGGGGCATCAAGAAAACTACAAGATGAAGGTGGAGGAACATTTCAAGGAGTCCAAATTCCAGCTGGTGTAGCAGGGCATTCAGGCCATCTCTCTGACTTTGAACCCAGAAATTCCACACCTACAGTAATGAACGTGTCCTTTCTCAATGATCTGAATGGCTTCTACACCCGTTTGGACAAGGACACTAAGGAAAAGTCTACCGAAGCTGAGCCCACTGACAACCACCCGATCCTCACACTCTCCTCTTCAGATGTCCATAATGCACAGAGCCGGATTGATGCATGTAAGGCTGTTGGGCCTGATGGCATCCTTGTGCGGGTGCTCAGAGCTTGTGCTGAGCAGGTTTCAGGGATCTTTACAGACCTTTTCAACCTGTCCCCTTGCCCAGGCTGTAGTCCCAGCGTGCCTTAAGACCACCTTCATAGTGCCATTGCTGAAACACTCTTCTGATGCATAAATGACTACTGCCCTCTTCACCCATGACTGTATAGATATATGGATCCAACTCATCCAACTCATAAAGTTTGCAGATGACACCACTGTGACTGGACTCATCGGAGACAATGATGAGTCTAACTACAGGGCAAAGGTGAAGCCCTTAGACCAGCAAAACCAAGGAGCTCATAGTGGACTTTAGGAAAAAGAGGGGAGAGACACATGACCCCATCTATGTGAATGGAAGGACTGTTGAACGTGCCGCAGAATTCTGTACATTTGTTGAGTTTTTTTGTGGGAGTGTGCACCAGCATGGCAGCAGTATTTCATGTCAACAGTTTTTTGTGTGGGTTAGTGGCAATGCTGATGAACTGAGTGGTGTGAATAATTTGCTGATGAACTAATGAACTCTTGCATACTAGCTCACCTAACTCTGCGTGCAATGTTTCCGGGTCGACCCATCCCAGCATCACCTTTAAATGGACCTTCTTGAGGGGAAGACCACCTCAGTAGTTGTAGAAAGAGCTGACAAAGTGTCAGACCCACGCTAATAGTCCTGCTTAAGGTTCAGCAGGAAATGCACAAGCATTTAACGACTCTTTTGATCTTCCCAGCAATGGCTGACAGAGAGGGTTTCTTCAGGTTATTAGGAATTATTTATGTCATAAAGCTAACCAATGTCCTTTTGAGATTCTTTAGCAAGTTTCCACCAGTTATTTTGTGGACAGTAAAAGGTATCGCTCCCTTTTGTGATGGAAACTCTGTGATGTCATCATGAGTACACTCGGGTCAGGCCAGCATAGTGTCTGTGCAGCCTGAATTTAA
This sequence comes from Xenentodon cancila, assembly GCA_014839995.1. Taxonomy (NCBI): domain Eukaryota; kingdom Metazoa; phylum Chordata; class Actinopteri; order Beloniformes; family Belonidae; genus Xenentodon; species Xenentodon cancila. The sequence continues at coordinate 20,932,773 of CM026219.1, forward strand.
ATGTCTCACACAGAACTCACAAAAGTACAAAAACAGAAGTGTAAGCAAAAAAATAACATAGTATAAGATAAAATACAATGCTATCTACAATGGAAGCTGGTATTCTATGTACAAGCATTCACAGTATGCACTATGGATGAAGGGTTGTGAAGATATGCAAATAAATAATATCTAAGTATTTTTCCCCCCTAAGTATAAACAGGAAGTGCACACACACACACACACACACACACACACACACAAATAATATATATATATATATATATATATATATATATATATATATATATATATTATATATATATATATATATATATATATATATATATATATATATATATATATATATATATATATATATATATATATATATATATATATATATATATATGAGTCTAACTGCTGCTGGGATGAATGCAGCGGGGGACTGTACCCACGGTCTCATGCAGTGGGTGATGTGGGTTGTCCATGATGGATCTGAGCTTCGCTAACATGTCCTCTCTCCCACCACCACCACAAACCCCAGAGGACATCCCAGCAAAGAGCTAGACCTCTGCAGCAGTTTGTTAATCGTGTCCCTGTCCTTGTCATCCGCTCCCCCAGCAGACCACTGCTTAGAAAAGGGCAGATGTCAATGGAGTCATAAAAAGTATTTAGCACAATCCTGCAGACCTCAGTCTCCTCAGAAGGTGGAGTCCACTCTAGTCCTTCGTGTACAGGACGTCTGTGTTTGTTGTCCAGTCCAGTTTATTGTTGAGGTGAACACCCAGGTAATTGGATGAGTCCACTCTCTCAATGTCCTTTCCCTGGATGTTCACCGGTGTGGTGGGGTGAAAACTTCTTTTATCCCTCAATGTGCTTAATCAAATTTAATTTTGACATTTATTTTTGTATTATAATTTTACATGTGATCTTCTAGCATTGGAGAAAAATGATATGTGTGCTGTGTCTTGGACACACAAAAGTGTGGCGTAGAAGTTTGTACTAGGAACATAAAACATGATAATAAATTGTTGCTGAATGTCTTTTAATCAAATTGCTTAATTCATTCACCTAAGCTTTAATAGTTTCTTTAAAACATTAAATTTGTCAGTTTCAGCTATCTCTGAATGACTTTGAAGGCTTAAAGGTGCTGTAAAATATAAAACAATTTCCTGAGCAACTTCCTTATGCTAATTCCCAATACAGAGATCTAATGACTACCTGAAATCCTGACACGGAGGTGAGGTCACACTCAGAGCTTTAAATTAAATCATCCATGTACGTGAACAAAGCTAACATACTGGGGAAACAGTACTAAATCTTTCTTTCTTTTTTGTCCCCCGTTGCTGACAAAAGTTTTCATGAAACAAGGCAGTAATGAGCACATGCTACTGGGACAAAAAATTAAAAAAAAGTGCCTTGGGATGGTCCCCGGAGCAACCGTCCAAAGCAATCCCATGAACCCCTGACTCTATCAAGTCCCCGCACACACACACACACACACACACACACACACACACACACACACACACACACACACACACACACACACACACACACACACACGTAGGAGCTGGGATGTGACAAATCAACCGAGACCTGACAGTCAACTTCATGCACTGCGATAATGAGCTCCCATCGGAGACGACTCTCAATGGGAAGCAATGGCATCATGGAAAAAAATGATGCCATTGCTTCCTTTTTTGCTAATAATAGATGTAATGTGGACTACAATAATAATAATAATAATCATTAAAAAAAACTAAATAAGACAAAGAACAAACCCATTTGAAGCATCTTTGTGAGGAGTGTGTGGAAACATGAAAACGGGAGAATGAAAAGTAGAGGAGTAGTTGCACACAGATGGACAGACACTCATAACTAGGAAGAAAGAATGAGTCTCTGCGGAGGCCTGTAGGCTCCGTGCTGGATGTGCAATGGATTCGGAATAGCTGAATCAGAAACCAGGTTTCAGCATATGATCTCAGTGAGCCTCCCTCGGCAGAGCAGGTGAAGGCCAAATATGACAGGATGTGAACAGTATGGTATTTTCAAGTGCAGATAAATAAGTTGCTTCGTCATTAGGAAATGCATAGAAGAGCACAGGAGGGAAAAAAAGATCAAGCTTGCCTGTGCAGATGGACTCTGATTTGGTTGATAGGAACCATTTCACTCTATTGAAACAGGTTAGGTGTGAAATCACCCTTAACTAGCATAGATTTTAAAATAAGCTGAAATCCTTATGAATAACAACATAAAAAATGATATCAGGTTTGAAACTACTGACTGATCTCTGACCATTATTCTTGCATATATTTCCAACAGAAAAAGTAAATTTGCTCGAAATTATGACCATTTACTATTTCAGATAACTTCAGAAGGCAGATGAGACAATTCAAACCATATAAAAAATGCTATGAGAAGTTGGTTAGGGATATAAACTTGGATTTGTTTGGCTTCTAACTGGAGGTAGTTTTCTCCATGATGATTTTTTTTTTACATTTTTTGATTATAATATAGCATCTGGGACAGAAAATGAGGGAATAGGAAAGATAGCACTAAAGGGGGAAGGAATAATAAGGGTAAGTGCAAGAGTGTATCAAGAGAAATGCAGACAACAAAGGGAGTGTGATTTGTTGAATCTAGAATGAGAGATAATAAAAACAAAGGATAAAAAGAACATCATGGGAAATGGAAGGAGAAAAATAGAGGATAAAAGAAATGTCTGTTGCTTGCAGTGGAACGACAATATTTCACCAAAGTCTAATTTTGACCATAAAAGATGTTTCCTCCTGCAACGTACCACCCTTTCTTCTTTTCAGAGTGATAGTTGCCTTGGCAACCATGGCCAATCTTCCTTTTCTCAAACAGATGTCCCATTTAGTTGGAAATTAGAATGTGTTTAAAAAAAAAAAACCCATGAGACGCAAATTATTTCAAAGTTCTCAGTTGGAGAGAGGAAATTGAAGAGGTGGGGGATGGGAGAAGAAAATCAAGACAAAGAAAATAGAAAAAAGAATTGAGAGCAATCCCCCTTTTTCCCTTTTCATTTTCTATTCCCCAGTTGTCTGTGCTTTGGAGTGTGAATCATGGAGATTAGCCAGATCATCCAGAAACAGTGGCTTATTCAGAGGAAGTGGAGAAACTGTTAGGGTTGGTTGGATAGGCAGCAGGGTGGAAGGTAAGATGGCAGGGTGGTTCCTTTTCTTGATTCAGAATGGGGGGGGGGGCAAGTGACAAGAACTATACGGCTGATGCCAACATGACAGAAGGAACACATTGAGGTGTGGATCCTTGAACTGCCCTCGAGGGATGGATAATGTCTGTCTTGTAGTCTCTGGAAAATGCAAACAAAATCTGCTTACAGAAAATATTAATTTAAATCAAGTACTGAACCATTAAATCAAAATAATTTATGCTCCTTGTTTTTGTTAATATAATATTCTGACAGACACCATCCACATTATAAACTGTTGCTAAATTATTTCATAATTAAAGAATCAATAATAAATTAATTTTACACCAAGTCAAATTCCTCATTTGGTTGAACTAATTAGTTTTGTTTTATATGCAAATTAGGTATCTAAAAAAAACTTGTTCCAACAATTCAAAGAATAAAATCCACTCCAAATGTTTTGAGCACAAAAAAAAATAAAAAAAAATCCGTCTAGCAGAAGTGATTAACGGTACATAACGTCTTCCTAAGGAATTTCCAGCCCAGCTACACTAGGAACACTATAGCAACTCTTTGCACTAATATTTAGCAACGATTAAGCCAGTCGCACTACAGAAGTCTCAATAATTCACAACATATAATGCAACTTCAATGAATGCCGTCTCTAGCTCAAGGCCCAGTAACCTTCCAATGTAGGTTAGATTCATAGTCAGTATGTCACCTTTCAGATGCACATCCCAGACTAATCCTTCTTTAAAGGTAATTTTGAAGAATGTGGGATTTGGAGAGTCCTCAGCTTTCTGTACCAACAGCTTTAAAAATTAAAGCTCAACAATGTTACAACAATAGCAAGTAAATAAAAAAGTCTGGCTCCAGGAAATAAAGTAAATTAATTTGAATAATACTTTATTAATAATCAATAGGACATTGTATTGTCCAGCCATTATTTATACCCGCTTACTCCTTCTCAGGGTCACGGGGGTCCGTCGGAGCCTCTCCCGACACATAGCAGGCAAAAGTCAGGGTCCACCTGGACAGGTCGCCAGTCCATCGCAGGGCCACATACAAATACAGACAAACAAGCACGTTCACGTTTACACTGACGGGCAATTTAGAATGATTAATCAACCTAGTACGCATGTTTTTGGACTGTGGGAGGAAGCCGGAGTACCCGGAGGGAACCCACGCAAGCACGGGGAGAACATGCAACGAGAACATGTTGCAAAGCTGAAAGTGTAAAAGAGAGAAAGATGGGGTTTAAATATCCAAATATACCTATGAATTGATTAGAAGGCTTTTTGTAGCCTGGCAATGTCTGAGTTGACGATGTCACATGCAATGAAAGCAGGTCAATGCTTTGACTGGACAAGGTGGGCAGAAACGCAGGACCAGCAATACAATAACTGGGATTCAGAGCTGCTCTTCATAATAACAATAGCATCTCTAATTTACTTTTACTGCTCAGTCTGCAGCCCCTCTTTGCATATATTAGCTGCAATCTGTACATAGCAGCTTTGCAGCCCAGAATTTGCTCCAACAGCCACATCTGAGTGAAACACATCATACTACATTTCCAATATTCTCCCTTGTGAGCGCTCCAAGTTTGTTAAAATTATTTCTCAGTGGTCTTCTCATTCTCTGTGAGTGATCTCATACGATGGCTAAGGGAAGACGTGGTTTAATTTTCTCCTTCTTTCTCTCCAGGTTTGTTGCTGCCTCACATCTCCAATGTTTTTAACGCCTCTAGATTTGTTTTTTTTGTTATTGCGTGGTCTTTGAAAAGCTCAATCAGCTGCTCTTATATGCTTCCACTGTCACGGTTACTTTTATAACAAACAGATGTTATTAAACATGTCAGAATTACTAATAGAAGTCTTAAAAGCAACATTTTATTTTAATGAATCATTTTTTTTTCTGTTTTTAGCAAAAAAAATGATCAGTAGAGAATCTCTTGAAGACACAAAATGCGCTTACATACTGGCGTTGTGTAACATTTATGTAAAAGTGGGCCACCACTACATTGGGTGTTTTTTTTGTTTGTTTTTTTACAACTGTCTGCATTTATATTAGTGGTTAGTACCATGACTTGGTAAAAACCTTTATCCATGACATATATATGCATTTTAATCTCGCAGCAGATGTTAGTTTTCAGTGTGTCCTTCACCATTCTTCTTCCAGTCGTCCACAGTTTTATTAACATTTGAATTCCATATTCTGACAGAGGGGACCAAAATCACTGATGTGAAACACAAAAGGACAAGACTGATAAAAAGACAAGACAGTGACGGTTGCAGTGTGTGTAGTGTGATGATTGCTGTAGTATTTGTGTGATGTGGTGAAATGTGTTGCAGTAAAAAAGGACAGACATGCCAAAATAAGACAAACAGGCATAAAAGAAAAGGACTAATATAAAAGTGTGTGTGTGTGTGTGTGTGTGTGTGTGTGTGTGTGTGTGTGTGTGTGTGTGTGTGTGTGTGTGTGTGTGTGTGTGTGTGTGTGTGTGTGTGAATGTATTATTTCTTAACCTTTTTTTACATATACTTAAATTGCATGTCATGTAACACACACTTATCGTTATTTAGACTGAAATGTGTTTGCGAGATATGGCCAGATATCCATCAGAGTTCCCGGAGCCGATCCCAGCTGACACTGCGTAAGACCGGCTTTACCTTGGACAGGTCACCAGTCCTTGGCAGGGTTGGGACAAATGAAAGGACGTTCATGCCGCTGGTCATTTTAGAACCACCCTAACATGCGTGTCTTGAATGACTGTGGGAAGAAATGAAAATGTAATGTGTGTAATGCATGCAGGTCTATAAGGTCTGTAAGTATTTTTAAATGTCTGCATGATGTCTGGTGTTACGTGCATACATGTATGAACATTCATACAAATATAAACATGCAAGCATGCACACATTTACATCTACATATATACATACATATATATTCACCTGTACAGATACATATATACACTGAGAGGGAGAGATACACATACCTGCAAATACACTCTTATAATAATAATAATAATGATAATGAGAAGAACAAGATTTATACGAGTTACAGAAAAGATATCTACAGCAACAACAATCATAAGTCCAATAATAACAATCCATCCATCCATCCATCCATCCATTCATCCATCATCCATCCATCCATCCATCCATCCATCATCCATCCATCCATCCATCCATCCATCCATCCATCCATCCATCCATCCATTCTCATCCACTTATTCAGGACCAGGTTGCAGGGGCAGCAGAGATTGACCGGTAAATCAAGAGCTTGGCCTTTCGACTCAGCTCCTTCTTCACCATGATAGTTCAGTACAACGACAGTTCAGTACATGGCTGCGGATATTGCACCAATTCGTTTGTCAATCTCTCGCTCCGTCTTTCCCACACTTGTGAACAAGATACTTAAACTCCTCCACTTGAGGCAGGACATCTCCACCAACCCGGAGAGGGCAGGCCACCCTTTTCCAGTTGAGAAACATGGCCTCGGATTTGGAGGTCCTGGTTCTGACTCTTTGCTTCGCACTTGATTGAAAACTGCCCCAGTACATGCTGAAGGTCCTGGCCCGATGAAGCCAACAGGACAACATCATCTGCAAAAAGCAGAGATGAAATGCTGTGGTTCCCAAACTGGACCCCCCAGGCCCCTGGCTATGCCTAGACATCCTGAACAGAAGCAGTGACAAAGAGCAGCCCTGTTCAGCATGCACTAGGAAAAGGTCTGACTTACAACCGCAATGCAAACCAAGCTTCTGCTCCGGTTGTACAGAGACCAAACAGCCCTTAGCAGAGTGCCCCAGATCCTATACTCGCGGAGCACCTCCCACAGAATACCACAAAGGACACGGTCAAATGCTTTCTCCAGGTCCACAAAGCACATGTGGACTGGTTGGGCATACTCCCATGAAGCCTCCAGCACCCTCGTGGAGAGCACAGAGCTAGTCCAGTGTTCCACAACCCGGTTGTTCTTCCTGAATTCTTCTTCGTAAAGTGTGATCCCTCTATAGTTGGAACACACTCTTCGGTCCCTCTTTTTCAAAAGAAGGACCACCACCCGGTTTACCACTCCACTCTCATCCAATCCTGAGGGCTTCCCACCGAGGAGCTTACAAACTACTTCAGTGACTTCGGCTTGGGTGATGGAGGAAGTCCACCAGAGTCCCCAGCATCTGCTTCCTCAATGGAAGGCATATCAGTGGGATTGAGGAGATCCTCAAAGTATTAATTCCACCATCCGACAATGTCCCTAGTTGCGGTCAGTAACTCCCCACCCACACAATGTTGGGAGAGTACTGCTTCCCCTTTCTAAGGCGCCGGACCATTTGCCAGAATCTCTTCAAGGCTGACTGATAGTCCTCCTCCATAGCCTCACCAAACTCCTCCCAGACCCAAGTTTTTGCTTCCAGGACAGCCCAAGCTGTGGCTTACTTGGCCTGCTGGTACCCGTCAGCTGTGTCAGGAGTCCCACAGTCCAACATGAACCGATAGGACTCCTTCTTCAGCCTGACATCATCCCTTACTTCCGGTGTTCACCACTGGGTTCGGGGATTGCCACTGCGACAGGCACCAGAGACCTTGCACCTACAACTTAGAGCTGCAGCATTGACAATGGAGGCAGAGAACCTGGTCCACTCGGACTCCATGTCATCTACTTGATCTGAGCGTCTGCAAGAGGCTGCCACTAGAACTAGGCCATCTAAGAACTTGAATTCTAGAAGAGTAATGCGACATTTAAAATTGGTAGAGGATAACTTGATGTGTGGTAATCAAAATAACAACAGCTATCATGACAAAGTCTGTTTTACTCCTGCGGTTCTTAAGGATTTAAGAACATTTTGAACTTATGAAATAACTAATTTGAAAATGATGTGTTGCACCAATGAGAAGCAATAAGAAAATGAATAAATAAACAAAAGGCCAACACTTATTTTACTCAAACCCATTAGCTGGGCTGGTGACATCACAGTCAGCAGTTGTCTCTCATGAGCACACAGGGCCCTTCTCGTCTATAACAGAATCTGATAATCAAGGCAATGACATAGTCGATGTGCCAAAAATAGTAAAGTTGTCTGCAAGACTTGGACACTCTGTTTATTTTGCATCAAAATACAACACAATTTTTTAAGTATGTATTATTGGAACTAGGGATAGGAATCGAGAACTGGCTCCCAGTAGTTCGATTTCATGGAATCGTTAATACACCTGCCTGCCTAACAATCCCATTGATAGGTTCTTCTAACGTCTGACGCATTTGCGTGATAACCTTATGTACACACTGATACCTACATACAACACTCTAAAGAAAAGAGACCCCCCAAGGCAAAAACTGTGAAAATTTGGCCTGATGGTGCCTCTCTGTGGGGTCCAAAACATCAGAAACTACTGGTCTCCCAGTCTTGCTGTAGCCCATGGTGACACAGCACTGGCCGAGGAGTTAAACCACTTCTTCTTCTTCTTTAAGGTGGGGACACCAGTGGCAGAAAAGCCACACCCACCAGTCCCCACCAGCCACATCCTCACAGTGCAGGGACATGAGGTAAGGCACACTCTGCGGGCAGTGAAGCTCCAAAAAGCTGCTGGACCAGACAGTGGGACCGGGAGGGTTCTGAGAGACTGCGTTGGCCAGCTGGCTGATGTATTTCGCCAACATATTTAACCAGTCCCTGTCCTATTGCTCAATCTCACGCTGCCTGAAGTCCTTCACTATCATCCCTCTACCAAAGAAGACCAACACCAGCAGCCAAAATGATTACTGGGCAGTGGCTCTTACACCTGTTATTATTAAGTGTGTTGAGAAACTAGTTAGGAGTCACATTACAACAATCCTAGCACACAAACATTGATCCCCACCCGTACGCATACAGGGCAAATAAATTCACAGAAGATGCCCTCGCTACAGCCCTTCACACCACAATGACACATGGTTCAAAACCATGTTCCCCATGTCCCCAGAAATTACCCCTATGACAGTGACTAAGCTATTTGACAGTTTTTCCTCTCATACACAGTGACAGAGGTGGTTTAGTAAAGCCAATAGCAAGGGATTGTATAGAGATGTGCTATGGATATGTTGTTATATGCTTTAGAGCAAAACCACTATAAACCAGTTGAGAAATGAAGACTTATTTCTTTACTTGCACTATGAGCCCTGAAAAATGCACCACTTCAACTCCAAACACAGGAAGTCTGTGAGTATGGGAAGAGAAGCCAATTTTGAGTGTTGTATTTCCTGGCAAAATCAGAAGTTTGTATGTGTTCTTGTGTGCAAACCCAAGAAAAGTGTTCGTTAGAGCTATGAGAAGATATGAGTGTGATTGCTTGAGTGTATGTGAGTGTGTGATGCGTGCACAGGCAACGCAGACGCCAGAAGGGAGGCAAAGAGGAACATAAGGACAGAATCACTTTAATTCTTTCTCATTCAGAGACAATGGCACATGCCTTGGGGAGAGAAGTCATGTGTGAAATAGAGGAAGATGCCCCATAGCATGCAATAACACACAAGCACACACAAATGCTGACATGCAAACCCACATATGTTAAAGTCTTCCCCCTTGAGGCCATTAAACAGGTAATTTAAAGAGAAATCCCTTCAGGGATGGTGTGCAGTAAATGTCTTCTCGTCTACTCTTCCTCCTTCCACAACTGTTTATTCAGCTATATAGCTGCAATCTGGCAGCACTTGGAAGGACATAAAGATGCAATTGGAAAGGAGTAAGATGACAGAATAAGGAAGACAGAGGGGAAAATGGTGCCTGAAAGGATGAGAAAGTGACAAATGTTTAAGTAGACCAACTCTCACTTTTTTCTCTCTTCCATGGCCTTGAGTACCCATTTATAAATGTTCATTGTTCGTGGGCTAATTTTTTTTAGGTTCCTATGGGGATCAAGGAATGAAGGTAGTAGATAGAAGAAATGGTGAGACAGCGATATGAGGAAAATGCTCAAGGGAGTGGGGGTAGAGTCTCGATGAATGAGGTGTTAATTTTAGTTCTTGCCCTGGTGACGAGGCCCAGAAAGCATGGTCTCCCAACTGTCACCATCTTTGTTTAATTATTTCTTTCATTTATTTATTTATTCCCTGATTATACTTTTTTTCTCTGAAAGTTGATAACATTTCCCAGTTTCTGGGGCCTTAATGAAAGTCGGTGAAATCCTTTGGCCAACATACCACAGAAATACATATCAGTTCCTTTTCACCCTGCCTGTAAAGTACAAACTATTGGAATAACGTTTTGTTTGTAGCAGCTGGTTTCAGGGCGCAGAATCAACCACTGCACCTTCTTTTTCCCTTGCTGCTCATCAAAAAGCTACA
>CM026219.1:20943352-20948352 GCA_014839995.1 Xenentodon cancila
GGTGAAAGACTAGAAAAAGGTGGGACATGAAAGAGCAAGAAAGAAAGCGTGGGTACAGTCTGGAGTCTGTGTTGTAATGTGTGTTTAAACGAGTCTATAACATGTTGTTTTAGGAGTGAAGGTGGACGCAGGACAATCAGGTGTTACAAGCAAGGAGAGGACAGAGGAAAGGGGGAGGAGCCTTCTATTTACAATTCTTTTAACTGTGAGCATACCTGAGTGTATCTAAGTGTTTGGGCGTATCTTACTATGCATGAATGTAAAATTATACATACAAATATATATTGATACATTTATGTATACGTGTACTTAAATATATATACACACATATGTATAAATAATTATTCAAATAATATGAATACACATATTATGTACACATGCATATAGATCACTACACATATACATCAATAAATATGTATACCGCGCACATACATGTCACAATACATGAATTATTTATTTGTTTATACATACACCCACGCAGCTTTGGATAGACGTACACACAAATATATATGCAGCCTCCGGGGACCAGGACAGCCGCCACCCCCAGACCGCCACCTGCACACAGCCAACAGCGGAAGCGCAGGGGGAGGGACAGCCGACACCCGGAGGCGGCACAGGGCCAGGCCAAGAGCCCGCCAACACATCACAGCACGCCCAGAGAGCCACTAGCCATTTTTTAATAATATATACATTTTTTATAGTTTTACTTTAATTTAACATTTTTGTGTATATATATATATATATATATATATACATATATATATATATATATATATATATATATATATGTATATATATATATATATATATATATATATACATATATATATATATACATACATATATATATATATATATATATATATAAGTCTAAATAGTCAAATATATATATAGTTAATGGGTTAATGCACTAAATAGTTTTTAGCGCAATAAAAAGAAAGCGGGTCGTGCAGGGTGGGTAAACCCGGCCCTCCGAATAACTAACATATGTTTTGTCCCTGTTGTTTTCTAAATTATTCGAAGTGGCGGGTTGCGGGTTTTTGGCTGTGGTTAGTTTTTGGGCACAGCCATATCTCCTGCCTGCCTTTCCCGTGGCGTTAGTGTGGAGTCTCCTACATGTCTACGCCGCTCAGACGCCGCCTTCCAGCCAGTCGTCACTGACTTACATTACCGCCTTCGAAATGTACCCAAACATGAGCTGGAAGTGTACACACACACCTGCACGAACGACATACTCCTTCTCCATTCACCTTCCCCACTCACTCCTGCCAGTGTGCACGCCCACATGCACTCCCTGATTTGTAGCCCGGATGCATCTTCAGTCTTGCAGAAAAGTTTGAAACTCCACTAATCCATTCTGTTAAATTTTGACCACTACGAGGTAACCCGACACTAGTCTTTTCATTATTCTAATGACAGAATAAAAGCACATATTTAGTATTTTGCATAACTCCCAATAACATGCTTTTATTACAAAAATGTTTATGTTTAGTGTCAAATGTCGGTTGCTTTTTGCCAGTTCTGTAAGCTAATATATAAGGACTTTTAATTTTATAAATCTGTTTTATAATGTTAATAGCTGATGAGTTGAATTCCGTTATGTTTCTGGCTATTTGAGTTGAAAGAGTGAGAGAAATAATATTTGAGATTGTAAGTCGGCCACATGCCTTCATGTTACTTGCCACATTGACTGCAATAAATAAATTCAGATGAATTGAGGAATAACATAACTATTGTTATTTTTTTCTTTTAGGTCTTGGGTCACTTGCTGTGAGTCCGCTTTATTTATTTTCCATGTGAGATCTGGCAACCCTGGAATGGTAGCACCTTTTTTTATGTCTTTCTCAGTCAGTCAGACGTCTAGATGGTATTCATTACTGGATCTATTTTCTCGTCTTTCTTTTTTAAACATTCTTCACGTACAAACACAAAGAGACACACATACACTCAAGCTTACGCAGAAAAGCAGAGGACGTAGATGGTGGACCTACACTGGACTACGCTTCTCGATTCACAGAAGCAGGTGCTCTTCATTTTGTTTTCCTAAAAACGGGCCCATAGGTCGTTGTGGCTGCTTAGAACAACAATCAAAGGAATTGGAGCCTGAAGCTGTAAAAACAACTGCACATGAAATGTTAAAATGATGCCCTTCTACCTAATGATGGTTTTATTTAGGGGTATGGATGAAAGACAGTTACGGGAACGCCAGCATGGCACGCAGTGTTAGATCTGATATCAAGTAAGGACATAGCGGTAGTCTATTAGACGGACTCCAAAAGCTTCCCGACTCAGGGCAAAGGTGAGCTGTTGAGGAACAAATCCCCATGCCACTACAAACACTACTCACGCTATTTATTTAATCATTTTCAGTACACCATTCAGGTAACTGCTGTGTACTTCACAAAAAAAATATTTGTCAATGTGAACGTACTTTTGAACTCAAAATGACAAATGTAAGAACAAACTCACAGCTTTTCAGTAAATGCTGGAACATTTTTTAGATAAAAAGTGTGCACCAAACGTATCGTACAGTGAAACCATTTGAGTTAGAAAACCTAAAAAGTATTTATGAGTATCTGAAATAGGTACATAAAACATAGTATGTATATATCTGACGTATGAGCATCAACTTGCCTGTTTCTGTGGGTATTTGTAGACTTTTAAATGGGATGGTCGTTTCAAATCACTAAATCATTTGTACCACATGAAACTAGTGTAATAGTGTTCTTTGCTGTACCTGTGGCCATTTATGTGGATTTAGAATTATTAATCATAACAATGTTCATATTACAAGAGCTGGTGAAAAAAGAGAAAGACGCCTATCGACTTCTTTTGTCAGTGCTTTAAGTATTTAGGTATATTTTTAACAATGTGATCTGTACTATAATGGGTTACTCACCAGGGAGAGCCGTAGATCCTGAAACCTCGAACAGTGACCTCGGAGTCCTGCAAGTAGATGCAGTTGGTAAGCAGCGACTGGACATTCTCATAATTTTCTGGCTTCAGTTTGGAGGCAGAAGGAAAGTAGTAGAAGTCCTGCTTGATGAGGTCTGCCATAAACTCCTGGTCAAAGGTCAACTCATGGTTTCCGGCAATAACTATTTTGATGTCATAGGGCAAGGTACCTGGTGGAGGGTATGAGGGGTAGGAAAAGGAAAGAGAAAAGCAGAGAAAGAGAAAGGAAAAGTATGATTAAAGGTTATAATGACGTAATTACAGGACGATAGGAAAATTAAAGAATAGCAAAGACAGGAAGTAAAAAGATTTGATAGTGTGCCATGATGTGGACAACCAAGAGAAATAATTTAGAAGTACAACAAGATTATAGTAAAAGTAGTAGTAGAGAAAAAAATAAAATGGACCAGGATAAAAGAAGACGAAATCATGAAATGGAGAAAAAAAGAAAAGAAAGATGAACACAACCGGAGAAGACAAATGAAGAGAGGAGTAAGACGGGGAGTAGGGAGTGATGAAGAGGAGAATAAAAACCCATCTCAGAAGGCTTGGCATTCCTGCAGAGGGAATTTTCCCCTGCTTTTTATTGTAAATATGTCACATCAGAGAAGGTGAACCTCTGTTATCTTTTGTTTATTCAAACATAGATGCATGTTTCCCTCAAGTCATGCATATTTGGAAGGTGGAGGATGTTTATTAAGTTTACAATGCAATATAGTAAAGTAGTATAGTAAAGACCACAACTTCTTCTCCACCCTTTTTTCCTCATTATTTTCTCACTCTTCATGTCCCTCCATACACTCGCTTTCAATGGCTTTAATTGTCTATTGGAAAGCCTGGCACAGCGGGGTCTTACTTAGACAACAGTTCATCAAACACACCGATAACTAGAAGTTCCCAGTTCTACGTGGTGTTTTTGCAGCTTAGTCCAGGAAGCCGAAACAAACATCTGGGGTTCTGTTGTGAGAGGCAGAGTGGTTGACAGAGTTTAACCTCTAGTCTTCGTTCCATTATTGCTGCCAGAAAAGCACAGAATGCTGCTCAACACAGCGGTTTGTGTCAGAATGCACATTTCTGATTGACTTACCAACATGTGCATGAGTTTGCATGCATCTGTGCATGAACATGTCACGTTACTGAAAAGGAGTAATTAAACTAAGCTTTACAGCAGGCTGACAGCCTGGCGACAGCTCTGTCATAACAGGCAATCACAGCTCAATGACAGAAAGTGTGTGGTTAAAGAAGGAGGGAGAGGAAGAGGCAGCAAAATACATAAATTAAAACAAAAAAGAAAAGAAGTACATTTGGCAGCCCGACAAATTCCTGAGTTGGAAAGAGGCATAAAACAAGATAAAAGCAACTGTCAAAGAGCGTCCGTCCCGGAGTTTGGGCATAGAGCTCCCCCGTCCTCAATATAGCTCCAGTTTGTTAGGAAATGGGCTTATGTTCAGCTGTCATGCAGACCCCCTCTGCACTTCCACAAAAGCACCTGCGAAAAAATGCTATCCCACATCATCAGAAATACTGTTAATGGATAATATAATATATCATGTAGCATATTTGTGCAGCCTGGGCCCTCTGGAGTCTGACTTTACTGTCAGCACTGCTGACTTTCTTTTCCCTGTTATCAGCTGTTATGCAGTTGACATTTATATTTCATAAAACTATTACTATCCTATAACCTCTTTTTAACATGATTGTCCCCTGAGGAAGGAAAGTCATGTGATCTGTTTACGTTGATGTGATGTGGAGGGAGACCTTTTCTGACACAAAGTTGTATGAAAGCAACATGTAAAATCAAATAAACTCAGCACATACTTCAGATAACGAGACGAAAATCAGCAGCAAATAGCAGCTAAAAATGAAAATCAATTGTGGGATTCAGTAGCTGCCTCTAAATCCGTACAAAGAACTACATGAATCAACTATCACACTGATGTGAACTCTACTTTTACGTGAGGTCTCATCTTATTTGAGAAGCAGTGATTGGAGTGCGAGACAGAGCTGCGTTGACGGTTTTCTAGCAGTGAATCATCGTCTGTAAG
>CM026219.1:20953352-21033481 GCA_014839995.1 Xenentodon cancila
TGAAACTTTATTAGGGAAAAACGTGACTGATTCTGGGGCCCATGCACCAGTACGAAAGATATGCAGATCAATTTGCTTGAGAGAGATGGTAAAAATTCAATTCACTAACAAGTTGTGTTTAACACATAACGAGCTCTACTGATGACTCAGAAAACAAACTGTGACATAATAGGAAGAAGGGAAAACAAAAACAAAAAGAGCAAATGTTATCGTGTAATATGTGATATATACAGGGCTTTACTGTCTACCAAATGCTTTCTGAACTGAAAAAGAACATTTTTCTTGAGAAAGTGGGGTTATAAGAGCATTTGACAGCCTGTTCTTTTTGTCTCCCACTCCAACCCACATGCAAATAACAGTCTTTTAAATATGGAAGAAGAAGACACAAAACCATCAGAAAGGCAGATGGGAAATGATTGCTTATTTTTACAATCCCCTAAAATTCTGTTGAGCTTCCAAAAAGCAATAAAGAAGTGTCAAGCATCCTTCTTATGCCCGTTCTAACACAAGTAAGAGAGGGTGGGGAATGGGAAAATAAGCAATGAACAGAGCAAGAATGGGGACAAAATGTGGGGAGAGAAGGAAAATAGCAAAGAGGAGAGGAAGGTGATAAAAGAAAGTGATAAAAGAGGGAAAAGTGAAGGAGAAGGAAGGTGAGTGAGGGAGCACGGGACAAAGAAAATACCATAAAAAGACAGCAGCTATGAAAGTTTAATAACTTAACCGTCACAGAGCTAAAGCGAGCAGTCTGGGAGAAGAATAAAGAAAACGGAACAGGTCCAGGCGGTTAAGCAGGGCGTAAAGCAGGGCGTACAGCAGGGCGTAAAGCAGGGCGTAAAGCAGGGCGTAAAGCAGGGCGTACAGCAGGGCGTAAAGCAGGGCTTAAGCAGGGCGTAAAGCAGGGCTTAAGCAGGGCGTAAAGCAGGGCGTACAGCAGGGCGTACAGCAGGGCTTAAGCAGGGCGTAAAGCAGGGCGTAAAGCAGGGCGTAAAGCAGGGCGTAAAGCAGGGCGTACAGCAGCGATAGAGGATCAGATTATTATAAGAATAATAAATATTACTATTATTATGTTTATTACAGGTGGAGAGCAGAACACATATCCTCGTCTCCTTGTCATAAAAAAACAGAAAAAAAACACCAATACATCATTCCGTCAGGATCGTCACTTATCCATGGAGGAAGGAGTAAACAAGAAATTGCAGCATAGATGCTGAAGGCTGTGGACCTTTCAATCCTACATAAGAGGAAGGTTTGGTTATTATTTACCAAGGGGAGAGAAAAATGATTTAAGTAACTGAAAAGTTGGAAACGAAACTGAGGGTTTGTTTGACATTTACGAGATTTTGTAATGTGAGCTGTAGCAACTAATATTTTTCTCTATTTAATACGAATAAAATGACTGCATCGCAAAAAAAACAAAAATATTTCAAATGGTGGGTGAACCATACTTGGGGATCGGGGGAGAATTGTTCAGGAAGAGGGTCAGAGTCTACAGGAGCCAGTTGAGGTGGGTCGGCCAGCTGGTTATGATGCCTTCCGGGGGACGTGTTTCTTACCAGGAGACCTTGGGGAAGGCACGGGACTTGCTGACCCAGAACTCACTGGGTTTGTTCAGGAATGCCTTGGTGCCTCCCTGGCAGAATTAGAGGAAATGGCTGGGGAGAAAGGGCTCTAGGAATTTCATCCCCACTATCAGAATATGTGATAGAAAATAGTTGGATGGATACCACGTAAGTATGAAAGGCACTTTGCAATGATGGGCCAAAGCTCCCATCCCACCTCCACATCTCTGCCAAGTCCGACTGGTCTCTTAATATCTTCAGGCTCATTGTTTTATGTCTTTTGTGAAGAACTGCTGCAATTATTTTATTTTATTTTATTGTTGTAGAAAGCAAATGTTTTCACCAGGAAAAGTTCTAATAAATGATCATTACAGATTAAATCACTCCAACAATAAACAGTCTGATGTGATGATAGAAAGATAGGGGTGGAGCAGAAGAAAGAAATCATTTTCTATCGTTTTTATTAGCTAGCATCTGTGACGGGGGTGTTCATTAACAAACTTGGCATGAGTAAGTGCATATCTGTGAATGCATCATTAGTGCCGAATGCTGATATGCTCATATGGGTTTATGAGCAACAAATGCTGCTATCTAGTCCATTTATTTTTTAGGTGAAGACAATCACAAAGGGTTTGTGCCGCCTCCAACATACTTTATTTAAGGATCACCCTGTGTTCCATCTCCCCATCCACTTGTATCCGCTTCCCTCTCTCTGCTGAAGAAAAGCAGCCCCCCAGCATGATGCAGCCACCACCATGTTTCATGATGGGGATGGTGTGCTCAGGATGATCTACAGTGTTAAAGTTCTGCATTTAGGAAACAGTTGATTTCCTCTGACTGGAGCACCTTCTTCCTTGTGCGCTGTGTTCCCTACATGGCGCGTGACAAACACAGCTTCTTATGGCCTCATTTCAACAGTGGTTTTCTTTATGCTACTCTTTCATAAAGGCCAGATTTGTGGCGTACACAACTAATAGTTGTCCTGTGGACAGATTTTCCCACCTGAGCTGTAGATCTCTTTCCAGAGTGACCATAGGCCTCTTGGTTGCTTCCCTAATTAGTGCTTTCCTGCCTGGCCTGTCAGTTTAAGTGGACGGCATATTTTGGCAGGTTTGCAGGTGTGCCATACTCTTTCCATTTTTGGATGATGAATTGAAGAGGGTTCTGTGAGATGTTAAAAGCTTGGAATATTGTTTTATAACTGAACCCTACTTTAGACTTCTCCTCAGATTTATCCCTGTTGTGTTCCTTGGTTTTTATGATGCCACTTGTTCACTAAAGTACTCTAACAAACTTCTAAAGCAATCACAAAACAGCAGTATTTATACTGAGAATATATATTATGCACAGTTGGACTCTATTTACTTATTAAATTAGTTCTTATGGCAATTGTTCAGACTGGAGTTTATATAGGGGTATCATTGCACATGTGCTGAACACAAATGCTCGCCACACAATGTATAATTTTCTTTCCAATTCATAATTATGTGCTATTTTTGTAAGAGTTTATGTCTATCACATAAAGGAACTGATGGCCGGTGCATTTTGCAAGGGTTAAGTTCAAAGAGTATGAATAGATGTTCAAGACACTGTGTGGTTAAAGAGTCATTTGCAAAATAATTTCAGATGAGTGATAACAGTCAAACCAAAGTTGGGTGGTTTTGAATTTCATTAAAGAAAGAAAGAGGTACACTAAATATAAAACTTTGATGTTTTTTTTTAAATATTATGCCTATTAAAGTCATTTCATACATATATTTCAAATGAAGTAGGTGACAGGAACCCCTGAAGGACATTTTCATGTGGATGTGTCTTGCAGACAAGATAGCCTACTAGAGTATCACACTCTAATGTGGCCAGTGATGAAGATGTATGATTTTATCATATATATATATATATATATATACATCTCAAACAGTGTGGCAAATATTACATCTACAGATAGTTTTATCACATCTTCAAACAAATGTAGAAACATTCAGCCTAGAATATATATAAAAAAACTAAATAAAAAATCAATCTGAGATAAGGTTAATGCAATGTAATCAAAGAAGTAGTCTGCTCAAGTAGTCTACCATCACTGGAGAAACAATACCTTTAATAAAGGTAGGAAACGCTGAAGAGTCTGGCTTGTCCCAAAATACTGCTGACGGAAAAAACACCATTGTTAAAGACATGCATGAAAGGATATCGCCTCGACTATTTACCTAGTTACTGACGTTTATAAAGTCACCACAAACTCAGCCATTCCTAGGCTACTGATCAAATGTCTGACAGCCATACAAACATCAGCCTTCTTAAGGCCATCACCTTTATGACTATAACCTACATGGACTATCATATAATGATAATTATAATACTGAATCACAATTTGCAAAATGCTGATGCAGGCTAATAAAATGAGGTAACATATATACAGAGGATCATGAATAGCAGCCGGTGACAGCTGCCGTGAACAGACAGAGTAGGAAGATTAGGAGGTCCTGGTTGTTTACCTGCTCCCATTCAGGATAGCTGCACAGAATAAACCTCAATGGTAACTTATCCATCCCTCTTTTCATTTAACCAGTTGAAGGCTAAGTTTATGAAGGATAAGTGACGTATCCTGGCTTAATCCCTGATCTTGGTTTTATCCAACACTTGTCTGGAGCAGATTATATATCATAGACAGGTCAGGGGGTGGAACTGCATGTCAGAGGGTTGGACTCCAGGTCAGAGGGTGGAACGGCAGGTCAGAGGGTGGAACTGCAGGTCAGAGGGTGGAACTGCAGGTCAGAGGGTGGGACGGCAGGACAGAGGGTGGGACGGCAGGTCAGAGGGTGGAACGGCAGGTCAGAGGGTGGGACGGCAGGTCAGAGGGTGGAACTGCAGGTCAGAGGGTGGGACTCCAGGTCAGAGGGTTGGACTCCAGGTCAGAGGGTGGAACGGCAGGTCAGAGGGTGGAACGGCAGGTCAGAGTGTGGAACTGCAGGTCAGAGGGTGGGACGGCAGGACAGAGGGTGGGACGGCAGGTCAGAGGGTGGAACGGCAGGTCAGAGGGTGGGACGGCAGGTCAGAGGGTGGAACTGCAGGTCAGAGGGTGGGACTCCAGGTCAGAGGGTTGGACTCCAGGTCAGAGGGTGGAACGGCAGGTCAGAGGGTGGAACGGCAGGTCAGAGGGTGGAACTGCAGATCAGAGGGTGGGACAGCAAGTCAGACGGTGGAACTGCAGGTCAGAGGGTGGGACGGCAGGTCAGAGGGTGGAACTGCAGGTCAGAGGGTTGGACTGCAAGATCAGAGGGTGGAACGGCAGGTCAGAGGGTGGGACGGCAGGTCAGAGGGTGGAACTGCAGGTCAGAGGGTTGGACTGCAGGTCAGAGGGTGGAACTGCAGGTCAGAGGGTGGAACTGCAGGTCAGAGGTGGGACTGCAGGTCAGAGGGTGGAACTGCAGGTCAGAGGGTGGAACTGCAGGTCAGAGGGTGGAACTGCAGGTCAGAGGGTTGGACTGCAAGATCAGAGGGTGGAACGGCAGGTCAGAGGGTGGAACGGCAGGTCAGAGGGTGGGACTCCAGGTCAGAGGGTGGAACGGCAGGTCAGAGGGTGGGACGGCCGGTCAGAGGGTGGAACTGCAGGTCAGAGGGTTGGACGGCAGGTCAGAGGGTGGGACTGCAGGTCAGAGGGTGGGACTGCTGGTCAGAGGGTGGAACTGCAGGTCAGAGGGCGGGACTGCAGGTCAGAGGGTTGGACTCCAGGTCAGAGGGTGGAACGGCAGGTCAGAGGGTGGAACGGCAGGTCAGAGGGTGGAACTGCAGATCAGAGGGTGGGACAGCAAGTCAGACGGTGGAACTGCAGGTCAGAGGGTGGAACTGCAGGTCAGAGGGTTGGACTGCAAGATCAGAGGGTGGAACCGCAGGTCAGAGGGTGGGACGGCAGGTCAGAGGGTGGAACTGCAGGTCAGAGGGTTGGACTGCAGGTCAGAGGGTGGAACTGCAGGTCAGAGGGTGGAACTGCAGGTCAGAGGGTTGGACTGCAGGTCAGAGGGTGGAACTGCAGGTCAGAGGGTGGAACTGCAGGTCAGAGGGTGGAACTGCAGGTCAGAGGGTTGGACTGCAAGATCAGAGGGTGGAACGGCAGGTCAGAGGGTGGAACGGCAGGTCAGAGGGTGGGACTCCAGGTCAGAGGGTGGAACGGCAGGTCAGAGGGTGGGACGGCAGGTCAGAGGGTGGAACTGCAGGTCAGAGGGTTGGACGGCAGGTCAGAGGGTGGGACTGCAGGTCAGAGGGTGGGACTGCTGGTCAGAGGGTGGAACTGCAGGTCAGAGGGCGGGACTGCAGGTCAGAGGGTGGGACAGCAGGTCAGAGGGTGGAACGGCCGGTCAGAGGGTGGAACTGCAGGTCAGAGGGCGGGACTGCAGGTCAGAGGGTGGGACAGCAGGTCAGAGGGTGGAACGGCCGGTCAGAGGGTGGAACTGCAGGTCAGAGGGTTGGACTGCAGGTCAGAGGGTGGAACTGCACAACAGTGTGTAACTGCTCACACTCGTTAAAAGTGAACAGCAACTAAAAGACGCAGTATCTTAAATTGGGGCACACAGCCGAGTGGGAGAGCAATGCATTATGCAAACTGCTGTTCTCTGTAAAGTTTGTCTACAGTCCGTAGACACAAAAGGTAGGAGCATAGTTAAATTTATTCCATCTTCCTAAGCGAAAGGTAGATGTGTGTAACGCTCACTGAGAACCTCACAAGACAGCAACACCCTAAAATCACACCAGCAACACTAGCAGCATCATTATCCTGCAGTTCATCATACTACATGTCTCATGTATGATAAGAGAAAGACATTATAGATGCAGTAGTGCTCGAGATCACAAAATATAGTGCCAGTTTTACACATTTGTATTAAACTTAAGATTGTACTCTATTCCAGTAGCGATAGTAGCCTCTTATTATTCATTTTTAGTGTTAAAACATTAATTGTTTTCTGTAGCGTTTCGGTTTTTTAAAGAGAAAATAAAATGAAATAAAATCAAAAGATGGCATTTGTGTTACAGAAAAAAAATCTCCCAGCCCTACAACTGACAGCATACGAACCATATATGATAACCATAAAAAAGGAAATAATACTGCCAAATGTCAGAGGGGAAGCCTCTCTAATGACACATACTGCACTTCCATCAGCTTCCAAGAGGGATACGCAGAGGGTAACCACAAAAATACTCAGAGATCAAAGCACTTATTCAGACTTTCTGGCTAAATATAGTCACAAATGGAAGTTACATAGAAAATCTTGATTATTGCAGATTCATATAAACATTAAAAACTTACCTTTATTACCTAAAAACTTAAAAACGTACCTCTATATAACCTACAGGAAGATTCATGAGGGGACAGTGCAATGTGGTTTGGGTAGCGGTTGTGGCGAGGTGCCTCAACTACCCAATCCCTGGACCAAAACTCTGGCAATAGGAACATGGCTAGGGGGGGTTAGAAGCCAGAGCTTGTGCGGGACGCTAAACGGGACCAGCTAGAGATAGTCAGGCTCGACTCCACACTTAGCTTGGGCTCTGGAACCCAGCTCCTTGAGAATGGCTGGACCCGCCCCCCTCTGGAGTCGCCACGGATGAGCAGCGACCGACTGGTGGGGGCCTGCTCATAGCTCCCCAGCTCAAGAATGCCCTCCATGATCTGAACCCGAGTAGTGCTCTGTTATTGGACTTCTGTGCTAGTCAACGTCTGTCCATAATGAACAACATGTTTGAGCATAAGGGTGTCCATCAGCGCACGTGGCACCAGGACACCCTAGACCTGAGGTCAATGATCGACTTTGTTGTCGTTTTATCTGATCTTCATCTGATCTTCTTCTATGTTTTGAGACATTGAGTCAGAGTGGACCATGGTATCTACCTCCATTGTTACTGCAGCAGCTCAAAGTTGTGGACAAGGCGTCTCTGGTGCCTGTTGTGGCGGCAATCTCCGAACCCAGTGGTGGACACCAGAGGTAAGAGATGCTGTGAAGCTGAAGACTGAGTCCTATCGAGCCATGTTGGCCTGTGGGACTCCTGACACATCTGACAGGTAACGACAGGCCAAGCAAGCTGCAGCCTGCAGCAGTCCTGGAGGCAAAAACTTGGATATGGAGTTCGGTGGGGCCATGGAGGAGGACTTTCGGTCGGTCTCTAAGAGATTCTGGCAAACTGTCCCACCCCTCACAAAGGGGAAGCAGTACTCTGCCAACACTGTTTACAGCGCGGGTGGGGAGCTGCTGATCTCGACTGGGGACATTGTTGGACGGTGGAAGGAATTCTTTCAGGATCTCCTCAATCCCACCGACATGCCTTCCACTGAGGAAGCAGAGGCTGGGGACTCTGTGAAGGACTCTTTCTATCACCCAAGCCAAAGTCACTGTAGTAGTTCTTAAGCTCCTCGGTGGCAAGGCACCAGGGGTGGATGAGATTCCCCCTAAGTACCTCAAGTCTCTGGATGTTGTGGGGCTGTCTTGGTTGACATGTCTCTGCAACATTGCATGGAGGTCAGGGACAGTGCCACTGGAGTGGCAAACCTGGGTGGTGGTCCTTCTGTTTAAAAAGGGGACCAGAAAGTGTGTTCTAACTATAGTGGCATCACACTTCTCAGCCTCCCTGGGAAAGTCTACGCCATGATAGTGGAAAGGGGAATTCGGCCAATAATTGAACCTTGGATTCAGGAGTAACAATGCAGTTTTCATCCTGGTTGTGGAACACTGGACAAACTCTATACCCTCTACAGGGTGCTGGAGGGTTCATAGGAGTATGCCCAACCAGTCCACATGTGCTTTGTGGACCTGGAAAAGGCCTTTGACCATGTCCCCTGTAGTATTCTGTAGAGGACTCCATGAGTATGGGGTCCAGCGCCCTCTGCTAAGGCCTGGTTGGTCTCTGTACAACCGGAGCAGGAGCTTGGTTCGCATTACGAGTAGTAAGTCAGACCTATTTCCAGTGCATGTTGGACTCTGACAGGGCTGCCCTTTGTCACTAGTCCTGGAGTTTAAGTATATTGGGTTCTTGTTCACGAGTGAAGAAAAGATGGACCATGAGATGGACAGCCAGATTGGTGCAGCGTCTGCAGTCATGCAGTCGGTGATCCAGACCATCGATTTACTGGTCATCTACGCCCCCACCCTCACCTATGGTCATGAACTTTGGGTAATGACCATAGGTGAGGGTGGCAGCGTAGACCTGTACTGCATTTTTTTCATTTCCTGTTGTCAGTGACTCTACAATGACCTCCTCTATATACCAAAATATTGGACTGTAAAATATGAAGCCAGCTGTCCAACAGCTAAAATGTATTATTTGGGTCATATATTATCCCAAGAACAGCAGCAATTCTACAAGAAAATGGCTAAATTACCCCCGGGGTAACGCTGGGCACGGAAGTGCCACAGAGTGGCGAAGTCAAGCCAGCTGCTGTGAACCGCAGCCATTATAGTCAATGAAATTGCTACCACCAGAAGTGCCTTGGCACCTCCTCCATAGTGCCAAGTATATTTTTGTGGTAGACCTCCTGCTAAGCTCAGTCAATTTACATGCAGCAAAATGAGCTGAAAAATGTAAGAATGCCAAAGAGAATTCAATCAATTTTTAAAAGAAGACACCATAAACAGGCTCTGATTCCTACATTGACATTACAGTAAATTGTAGAGGCTGTGGATAAACAATTTAGATGGTTTTAGAAGAGATTTGAAACATGTATGCGGAGAGTTGATAGATGTTTTTAAAAAAAATTGGAAATTTTATATTTATTGAAATTAATTAATCTTTGAATTTGTAAGGAAACACATTTCCTGTTTAAGGTGTTGCCATGGTTCTGTGAATGACCTGAGATCAACAGGATTAAAAGAGAGCTACGACAAAAAAATTAAAAAAATTAAAAAAATGGACAAATGCCTGCCCCTTTTAAGGAAGAAAAGTAATTGTGTAACGAGGAAAGGATCAGAGTTCCTCCACATCAATGTTGGTTTGAGAAAATAATAACTTTTGTTTTTTAGGAGGATTGCCTTTGACACTATAATATGAGTTGTTGTTTATTTGTAATTGTATTAAGAGCTGGTAAGAACATAAGGATTTCCTCATTCTGGCCTGAAAACTCTGAACTGTAAGAAAAATGTACTTTTTCTTCCATGACTAGTGAGTAAAGCATCTCTGACTATTACAAGTAGTGTTATTAAAAGACTGTCAGAAAAAGAGCCATGTACAAAAGTCAGGGTGTTGAACCACTGCGGACACAGAAACAAAACTTTACTGACCTAGCCAGTCATTGAACTTCTTAACTTCTGAAGGCAGTCCCAGTTCAGTGAAGTCTCCAGCATGGATAAACACATCCCCATATGGCATCTGGATGGCATCAGTGCGGGAGTGAGTATCCGAAATACATACAAAGCGAGTGTACCCAGGTGGCTTGGGAGTGTCGTGAGGCATCGGATCCACCCTGACAAACAGGAAAATGATAGCAAACATCAAGAAAGAATAACTTTTATATTGAAATCTAACAGAAAATATCCCCTCCGACTGAGGCAGCAACTTAAATAAGAGAAGATGTGGGAATGAAAGCGCACAATAAAAGAAGAGCACTGAGAAAGACAACAAAAGCAATGCATTTTTTTTTTTTTTAAATTAAAGCATATATATAGAGTGTGACATCCTCTGGGATTTACATTGAGCTTGCTGATCCCGGGGATCTCCAGGGGAAAGACGGGAGCTGGTAAATAACCATGCCCCACTTTAGTGCTCCATGTATGGTTCCACCCTACCCTTACTTCTCCTTTTCCACACCCATAACGCCAACAGGAAAATGATGAGGGGCGTGAGAAAGTAGATATACTATCAGATATAATTTCAGAAAATTAGTTAAAAAATAATAAAACATAGAAAAGAGCTCATGAGATATGTTTCACATTCACAATAGTGTACACCGCCATGTAAGAGAATGTGATGTAATTTAGTCCCAGTTGGTTTTTTTTTCTTTTAGCACTGTTATTGATGTGTTTGGCAGGTTCTTATATGATTTATTTTCTTTTTTTCGTTTTTGATAAGGACTCCGGATGCCCTGGATTCCGAGGGAGGCTGGGGACATTGAGTCAGAGTGGACCACGTTCCCTGCCTCCATTGTTACCACAGCGGCTCGAAGTTGTGGACGCATAGTCTCTGGTGCCTGTTATGGCGGCAATCCCCAAACCCAGTGGTGGACACCAGAGGTAAGGGATGCTGTGAAGCTGAAGACGGAGTCCTACCGGGCCATGTTGGCCTGTGGGACTCCTGACACATCTGACAGGTAACAGTAGGCCAAGCAAGCTGCAGCTCGGGCGGTCGGGGAAGCAAAAACTCTGGGTTGGTGGGAACGTCAGTGGGGCCATGGAGGAGAACTATCAATCTGCACCGAAGAGATTCTGGCAAACCATCCGGCACCTCAGAAGGGGAAGCAGTACCCTGCCAACACCGTTTATGGTGCGGGTGGGGAGCTGTTGACCGCAAATGGGGACATTGTCGGACAATGGAAGGAATACTTTCGGGATCACCTCAATCCCACAGACATGCCTTCCACTGAGGAAGCAGAGGCTGGGGACTCTCTCTTCCATCACCCAAGCTGAAGTCACTGAGGTAGTCTGTAAACTCCTTGGTGGAAGGGCATTGGGGGTGGATGAGATTCTCCCTGAGTACTTCAAGTCTCTGGATGTTGTGGGGCTGTCTTGGTTGACACGCATCTTCAATGTTCCATTGAGCACAAGGACAGTCCAACTGGAGTAGAGCTTGGTTCGCATTGCCGGCAATAACTTAGACCTGTTCCCAGTACATGTTGGACTTTGGCAGGGCTGCACGTTTTGTCACCGGTTCTGTTTATAATTTTTATGGACAGGACTTCTAGGCATAGCCAGGGGCCGGAGGGGGTCCAGTTTGGGAACCAAAAGATTTCATCTCTGCTTTTTGTAGATGATGTTGTCTTGTTGGCTTCATCGAGCCAGGACCTTCAGCATGTGCTGGGAAGGTTTGCAACCAAGTGTGAAGTGGCTGGAATGAGAATCAGCACCTCCAAATCCAAGGTCATGGCAGAAAAGGGTGGCTAGCCCTCTCCGGGTAGGTGGAGATGTCCTGCCTCAAGTGGAAGAGTTCAAATATCTCTGTGTCTTGTTCACGAGTGAGAGAAAGACGGAGCATGAGATTGACAGATGGATTGGTGCAGCATCTGCAATTATGTGGTCGATTTACCGGACCGTCGTGGTACAGAAAGAGCTGAGTCGCAAGGCGTAGCTCTCGATTTACTGATCAATCTACGTTCCCACCCTCACCTGTGGCCATGAACTTTGGGTAATGACCGAAAGGAGAAGATCGCAGATACAAGCGGCCAAAATGAATTTCCTTCGCAAGGTGGCTGGGTGCTCCCTTAGAGATAGGGTGAGAAGCTCAGTCATTCGGGAGGAGCTTGGGGTAGAGCCGCTGCTTCTTCACATTGAGAGGAGTCAGCCGAGGTGGCTTGGGCATCTGTCTAGGATGCCTCCTGGACGCCTCCCTAGGGACATGTTCCAGGCATGTCCCACCGGGAGGAGACCTCGGGGAATACCCAGGACACGCTGGACAGACTATATCTTTTGGCTGGCCTAGGAACGCCTCGGGGTCCCCCCAAAAGAGCTGGAGAAAGTGTCTAGGGTGAAAGAGGTCTGGGCATCCCTGCTTGGACTTCTGCCCCCGCGACCCAGCCCTGGATAAGCAGATGGTGGGTTGGACTTCAAGAAAGTTGGACCTTCCAGACAAAACCACAGGCATAGGAGAAAATATGCAAACTCCAGATAGAAAAGCTTTAACTAAAGGGAAAAAACCAAGATCCTTCTTGTTGTGAACCAACAGTCCTAATCAAACTACCAAACAAATTCAAAGGAGATTGGTCCAGAGGTCTTACATTTGAGGTTTCATGATATTTTACACTCCCTTTTTTAAATGGGGCCTATTTATGAAATTCCTGCCTGAAAATGACATACCTAATTTAAAATGAGCATATGTCAGTAGTGGGCATGGTGGTGTAGTGGTTAGCACTGTTGTGTCAGAGTATCAAGGTTACTGGTTCAATTCCCAGGTTTGGCAGTCTTTCTGTGTGGAGTTTGCATGTTCTCCTCATCCTTGTGTGGGTTCCCTCCAGAGCTCTGGTTTCCTCCTTCCTTTGGGTAATGACCAAAAGAACAAGATTGCAGATAGAAGAGACCAAAATGAGTTTCCTCATTTTCTTTATCTTTCTGTTTATATTGCAGTGAAAACTTTATTTTATCTTTTTAGATAACATGTAACGTGTAACACAATATTCTTTAGTTAGTTTGGGCTACACTGAAAGTTATATATACAGTATATACTTTATTTGCAGTGTCTATGCAGTATAAGGTTATTTGGATCTGTCCAACATTTTCAAGGTGCCCAAGACCTACAACGCTCAGATCTTGCATAGATCTCAATTACGTAACCTATAAATAAACAGATTTTTTGTTTCTGTGGTCTTTGAGGGACGTAAATGTTGAAACATCTTTTGCCAAATAACTATCAAATGAAATACAGACAAAAGCATTCAAATATTATAGTAAAGTATGCTACAATTTAAACAGCAATGTTACACTTTTACTAACTCACATGTGGACGTGAGGCGGCTGGAAGCGTCCCTGGTTGATATTATAGAAGGTGAAAGCTTGAGTGGGGTTGGTGCTATATTCATCCACCTCAACAGCCATCCTGCTGCCTCTCTGAGCGTGAGACTGAGCCTGTGACTGCTGCCGCCTCACAGCCATGATTTCTGACAGGGTAAAGGCCATGGCCTGTGTGATCAAAGCAGAGGGACTGGCGTGGAGCAATATGTCAGCTGCTTGTTGCTTTTGGTTTCAGATTGTATCTGCCTGAGCAAAAGTTGTTGGAAAGTATCCTTAATGGCTCAAAATTCACTTAGCTCACAGTCACAGTGACCTGCAGGGTGAACATCACCTCCCTCCTCTTCCTTTTCTCCGTCACAGCTACTCTGCACCTGAGGGGAGCACAAAAAATACAGATGACATGTGATGCATGAGATAAGGGTAGTGCTAAAACGCAATAGAGAGGTTATAGAATAATCGCCTAGAATTCTTAATAGACATGTACAAAAAAGCCATGAAACATAAATAAAAACAGATGTGATTTGCAATGATATGCAAATCTTCCAGGTGTTTGGTTTTACCACTTATGTCCCAGCCGTCTGCTGCCCAGGACCAAAGGTTTTTGGATTCTGTTTTTATTTCCAGTCTGCACAGATTCTGAACTTTGTTGGCATTGGTGTTTTAGATCCAGATATAAAACACTTTCAAACTGACAAATGTTTACCATGTTATTTTAATTAAGATTACTGATAAAAATTAATTATCTACATTTCATTGCCTGTCCCGCTGCAAGGTCCACCTGGGAGCATGTTACCCATTAAAGTACAAATTCAACTCCGCAGCTCTTTTTTCATCAACTGCTGGGAGATAACAGAACTATTGGGAGGTGCTGAAATGAAGGAGGCAGTGGAAGAGAGAGGTGACAATTTGGGGACAGGCAGGCTTTGGAAAAGTCCACCTGGACTGCTGCGTGATGTCAGCATGCCATCTCGTTTCATCGTGCACTGCAACCTCACACACCGACTGCTCACCGGGACAGAAACGCGTTTACACTTCACATTGCAGGCGAATCCCTTCATAGTGGGTGAACGTGTTTCAAGAGTGCATACAATATGTGCACTCCTAAAACAAGCAGCTGTTTGTGTTGTCGTGAATGTGACAGTGATGGCCCTTCACACTGCTCCTGTCAGACAGAAAAGTACATTAGCAGATGGTGAGTGGCGAACACACTGGGCTTGGATGCAGCTGTCTGGATCACATAGACGACAGAGCAGTTCAGAAATTTTACCAAAACCATTTGTCAACACTCCACCCTCTTTTTATTCATTTGGCTCGCTCATCTTTGGATCTTCAGAGTACAAGCAATAAAATCCACTAAATTTCACTCCAGCTATGGTTATGATGTTCAGCTTTTTAATAAAAGTGAATCCGATTCGTTCAGATTCACCTTTAAACATTGCAGTCTATTTTACATCTATTTCCCTGGGATATTATGATATGCGGTAATCTCCATCCTCAGACTCAGCTAGTTTATTCCTTGTGAGGTGAGGCGTCAGTGGGTCCTGCAAACAAGATCATGTTAGGTACATTTCTGCTAAACACAAACAGAAACTAGAGAGATTTGACAACCTCAGAAGTAATTACATTGTGCATTTATCAAAAAAATCCAAAACAACACTCTTTATCAGTTCAAAATTATTGACAGTTGTTTTTATTTAGAAATGTTTCAGAAATTAATATTAATATTACTTTACCAAATTTGTATACGCCCGTGGGTGTGCTTTGGCCTCTGTGGTTCTGAGGTAACTAAAGCCACACGTCCAGCATGCAATAAAGCGCAGTTTTGGTCAGTAAATTACCAGGTTTGAATGGCAAACACTGATCTACTTGCAATTTCACTGCAAGATGTGTTGATTGGAGGCCCGTTAGGTACATTTCTGCTAAATAATGGCACAGCATCATGCCCATGCAACACACAGTCTCCAGTCAGTAGAATCGATAAAGGAGACCTCAATTTATGTGTAAAAGTTCAAATTTGAAATGTATATATAAAAAACAACAGTGGAGGACATCCAGCACATTGTCTTCCTTTATATATATATATATATATATATATATATATATATATATATATATATATATATATATATATGTGTGTGTGTGTGTGTGTGTGTGTGTGTGTGTGTGTGCACTGGATATAAAATGACAAGAATAATGTAGAATACAAACATTATAATAATACAAAAGATTTTTTTTAGAAATATTTCTTTTTTAATATGGTTTAAAAAGCATCTTACGTACCCTCACATCTTATCTCAGGTAACTATCTTTGCTGAATTCTCAGTAAGTTAGAATTAAAACCCTTTCATATTAAAGATCGAAGTGTTCCTGCTACCATCTTCATGCGTATTTTGCTGTATTTTCGCTGCACTAACACTGTTTTGTTTAGCTACAGTCAAACTCTCCAACCATTTGGTCTCTCAGCCTCCACCAACTGTTTCTAAGACATGCGTGTTGTCCAGAAGATTCCCTTCCTAAACTACACTGGAGACTTTGCACGTTGGATGGTGGTGCTGAAATCTGATATAACAGAAAAGCATTGTGGTGCCCCACAGGAAAGCATCATATCGGGATTATTGAGTCAGTGTCTTTATTAATAGCACAGACGACTAATTTGATGTAAATCCGCTTCATAAATGAGGGACGAAAGAGAGTAAGAGAGAGAGAGAGAGAGAGAAACATTCAGAACAGTCTTAAATCCTCAAATAAATGCAGAGCTATGCGGTTTCAGGGCAAATCCGTACTACCGTCGTTCATGTCTTAGGAGACATAGCTTCTTATACACGCAGCAAAATAAATAAATGAATAAAAAATATGAAATAAAAAAAATGACGAGGACCATACGTACCCGCAGGTTAGCTGAAGTGAGGCTGCCCGGTGATGTGGACGGAGGTGACTGCCAGAGACGCGCTGGTCAGTTTGAATTTGCACCCCGTGGTGCACCGGAGGAGATTGTGGACTAATTATTTTCCTCTTCTTTTAATTGTCTCGTATCTGTTTGTCTTTCGCTCTTAGATGAGTCTTACCCACAGTATTAATCAGTGAGTGGTCGAGACAAAAAAAAAAAAAAAAAAGAAAAGAGGATGATGGAAAGGGGGGTTGGATAAGAAGGAGGACCGAGAAGAACTGCGCGTGGCTCCATAGCTCAGTCCCTGTCACGCGTCCGCATAAATCAATGGCGTTATAGCGGGTTTTTTAAGAAAAAAATCTTTTTGTGTGCTCTTTGTGTGTGTGTGTGTGTGTGCGTGTGTGTGTGTGCGTGCGTATGTGCGCGTGCGTGCGTGCGTGCGTGAATCATTTTGTACAAAAGAATGTTAGAATAATTTACAAATTGTATTACAAATTTTGATTTCATTTAAATAATGTGACAGCTGAAAAAAGATAAATGTAATTATTTAAGAACAACAGTAATAATTATTTTTATCATTAGTAGTAATAGTTATTGTTGCGGTAGCAGTAGTAGTATGTCAAGTCTGTAACAGCTAAACAAAAAAACAAAGAAATGTTCTTATAGAAAAGTGAACAAGTCCCAGGTTTGATGAGGTCCTGCCACTTATGAAGCCTTTTTACAAGACTAAGATGTTCATCATATACAGTTTTGATGAGAAAATCACCTTCTATGTCTCATTTTCATAAACAACTGAGAAATATGATGAATTGAGGTGTACTCTACTGTACTCTATTCTGGAAAAGGCAGAAAAATAAACCATGATCATAAACAAATGACAAGACTGGAGATACTATAGAAGACTAAGGCTTGCCTGCTTGGTGTGTTGAAACTTTTGATTGCTCATGTATGTACACGCATCTCCATCCTTGCCTTCATTCTGTATCTTTCACCTCTGCAGAAAAGATTCAAGCCCTTCTGACTCAGCCCTCAATCAGTGATTGAAAAATGAGTAACTTTCAACCTGATCTTTCAAGAAAATGTTTGCTGTGCAACGACAAATGCAACATCTGAGTCTGATTCCCGTGTTACTACCAAGGAAGTTCTTAGCATATTTAACGCTGCCACTTCCCACTCTGTTTCCGGCCCTGTGGTCAGTGTGATTGTGTCCAATCTAGAGAGAGCGGCTGATCGCACTACCATCTTGTAAAGCTTTTGCTTTTTTCTCAGTGTTCTTCAGATAACGCGACAGTGTTTTCTACCCACCCCACCACGCTTGCACTTACTTCTTCACTTCTTTTTCACACTCCCCATTGCTTTACACAGCTGAACTCAAGGATTTAACTAAAACTAAAATTGAATCTAACAGTGAATAAATAATCCTGTTTACTGAAATAAAAATAAAAACTAAAGACATTTATAAAACTAAAAACTAAAATTAACAATGCAAAACTCATTAATACAATATAGAATTGCAAGTGAAATTAAATTTATTTTCATTTTCATTTCGTGGCATGTAGTTTTTATGTGTATGGTCTTATTTTTCTAATTAAGTCTTTATTTCAAATGCTAATTACTCAAAGAGTAAAGGATTTACATATTTTATAGCATTGTTGATAGAATTCCTGTATTCTAGATTTTTTGGCAATATCCAAGTCAGTGCTTTAAAAAGTAAAAAAAAAAGACTAAAGCAAAACTAAAACTAAATGAAAACTTACAAACCTTTCAAAAATAAAACCAAACTAAACCTACTGTGCTTGTTAAACTAAAACTAAGTTAAAATAATCAAACAAACTGAAAAATTAAATAAAAATAAAAACTGTATTTTACTTCTGTCTGCTCCCTACTCTCTTTACAGATCACAATGCCAATCATGAGCATCATAGTCAACGGAGATGCGTGTTTATCCTAATCTCTTAACCTACCACCGCCATGGCAAACAAGAAGGCTGCAGTTTCACTTCCCTCAGGTATTCTTTCTGGACATCCCTCTAAAGTGTCCTGAAATCCTTAAACCACAATTCCTCACTCAGCACACTGCAGTGCACGAGGTGAGGTTAACAGGACCCAAACACAAGGACCGAGGCAGCAGGAATTATTAAACAAAAAGCACTGCTAAGCAGGATCCCAAAGGCATACATACAAAAAAGCACAGATTTGATGGAACCAAGAACAAACTTCCGAACCAGGAAAAACCACAAACCAGACCAGCAGGGAGGAAGGAAAGACAAGACAATGGCCGTTGCTCATTGTCAAGAACGCAAGTACAGATTTGCGTTCTTGCGAAATCTGTATTTGTACGTACAAGTCGGAAGAACGTACTTTGGAGGACGCGAGAACTAGTTTCGCTCTTCCTGCAGTTGGAACAGCAGTGTACTTGTGTTTTTGATAACTGAACTAAAAGACTAACATGTACTGCACTGTACACATAAAGTCTACAGTTTAATTTTTGGAAAAAAAAAAAAAAACGAAACACCCGTAAAACTAAAACAACAGAATGGGCCATATACTGCTCCTGCTCAAGTCTTTATAACCATTATGTTCATGTTGGGGGTCTCTGAGACAGCGTGTATTGTAATAGACGCTATATAAATAAAATAGAACTTAAATTAAAAAATGTATTTACTTTATACAATGTGTTTTTAATGAATTGTATGCTTTTGAATGCCTTTCAAATGAATAATAAATAAATTAATTTAAAAAAAAGCAGTCTGTCTTTACAACTTTACCACAAATCATCATCAACCATTTCAGCTTATTACCGCTGTGCAGATGTGTCTTTACGGCAGGTCATAGTCCACACATTAATTTGGCCAGATTTTATGCCGGATGCCCCGGAGGAAACCCACGCAAGCACGGGGAGAACCTGCAAACTCCACACAGAAAGACTCCTGCTGGGCCCGGGACTTGAACCAGGAACCTTCTTGCTATGAGGCACCACGAAGCCACCGTGCTGCCTATAACTGTATCACTAATATAAAGTTATAATCATTATATTTGCGCAAGTTTATATTTACTTCTTTCGCCTTATCAATTACCTTCCCTTGTTGGCGCAAAATGATTTCTTGGCCATCTTCAGTCTACACAAGCCTCCGCTGGATGCATCCTGGATAACATGGGCAGAGCGAGAACATTTCTTCTGTTCTTGTGTTCTTCAGATTGGAACAGTACTTTGGCTGCAGATTTCACAAAGATGCAAGAACACAAGTACAAGTAGAAACGCATATTGAGAAATGGCCAATATATAGTCTATAGACTATATATTCAAGTCTTCTTAACCACTTCTTTACATGATGTTTTTAATTGGTTTTTTACGCCCATGTATGCCAGCTGCGTTATTTTCTTGATAGAAGGGAAAAGAAAAAAAATACACTTTATAAATTTAACATAAATATAAAGTCATAATACCGTCATTCTTGCATAAAAAATGTTAAAACTGCATTCTGTCAGTCAAAAATTAAAGTTCTAACTTTATTTTTACTCCTCTCGCATCCTCTATTACTTTCCTTTGTCGTGTGAAATTCATTGAGTGATACGCACCATAGACTGTATATTCCAATGGGAAGTGTTGCTCCCACTGATCTTTCTTGTACTTTGGACATCAGCATCCTGATTTTAAATCTTGGTGTGACAGTACCCTGGTGGTGTTGAGTCGATACCTTATATCCCAAAAACATCGCTGCTTCTACTCCAGTACATTAGCTTTCTAACCTTGTATATACATTAACACTGGTGGTAATGCAGACAGAAGGTCCAACCATCCACTAACTTCTCTGAGTTCTGGTCTTGCAGCAGCTCAAGCAGAAAGGCCCAGACCTCCCTTTCTCTGGCCACCACCTCTGTCAGCTCAGGAAGCATTCCCAGTAGAGAAATATGACCCACCAGCATGTCCTGGGTCTGCCCTGGTGCCTCAGCCCAGACATGCCTGTCACACATACTCATAGTGATGAGCGCGCTGATCCGAACTGACTGGCCTGATCCGAACCGTGGCCACCTGTAATGAGTCAGACAAAAATATGCATAATGATATTCGGATCTGGTTTGGTTGAGCTGGTTAGAATAAATATCTCACTTTAAAAATTTATATTTTAACACAATTGTATAGCGTATATAGAGACTAATACATGTTTGGCTGATTGACACGAAGATGCAGCCCGAGATTTCCACACAGGCTCAGGTTTAGGGCCTACTTGACAACCAGAAGGTTAAGGAGATGGTCAGGGAAAAGTTGAAGACGGGGCATTTCAGTAGAAAAAGATACACTAATAGAAAAAGTAAAATCTAGGAAAAATGTGAGAATATAGTAAATCTAAATCACATTTGTTGATCTGATGGATCATCAATGTTTAAATGTTTAGGTTAAGACAGACCATGATTATTCCTAGCACAGGAACGATTGCTTGTTTTTTTCTTTTCAAATCAAATGCCTGTAACAGCAACAATCTGTTTCAGATATATCCAAGAATTGGTCACTGTAAGGCCTTTTTCAAGTCTGGGCACTAGGCTATAGTCCTACAATGCGGGCGCAAGACATAATGTCTTGCTTGTACCATAAAATCTGAGACGGACATCTATAGACTATATGTGTAATAGCACATTAATATAACACTTGTGTTTGCTGTTCATATAACCTTAAGGCAATGATAATTCATAGCTTTTTTTGAAAGAAAGAAAACTGTGGGCCGTGTAGCAAGTTGGGTATTATTTTGTGTTTATTAAAATTTGCGGTTCCAATTGCAGTCGGGTTGGCTGAAAACGTTGGGTGATTGTGAGTCGTTACTAAACCTACCCGTGCATCACTGATACCTAGGGAGGTTTTTAGGAGGTATCCTCACCAGATGCCTGAATCACCTCAACTGGCTTCTCTGGATATATAGGAGCAGCATCTGTACTCTGACTCCCTCCAGAATGGTGGAAGTTCTCACATCTCTTTAAAGACAACAGTGCCCCCTTCCCCACATGACAGGTTCTAATTTAGGCTCTGGGAGGATTTATGGGGAAATTGTTCTAAGAAGGGTTGAATGTTGACTGTTACATAGACAGAACATAACTGCAGAGTTGGGATAGAGGGAGGGGGGTCCCATATGAATTGAATCTTTACATTTATAATAAATTGAATCTATTTGCAATGCAGTGTATGCAATAATCTGTGAAACACAGCATTACAGCACGTCGCAACCACTGCTCCATACATAATTGGACCAGGACGTTGGCTGGTAATGAGCTAAACAAGCAAACCATTGAAGCCTAAGGACCCATATGAACCCCCTCAGAGCTGGAGAGGAAGCGCCTTGACTAACTCACTGGCTGGGATGAGAGTGCCATCTTGTGGACACATTTGTGTAAATCACAAGGAAGACGATCTAAATCTCTGTTAAATTAAATGAAAAACAGGTATGGTGTGAAACTGTGTGAGCAAGATCTAAATATCTAAATATCTAATATGATTTTCTTTTTTTTTTCTTATAAAAAACCTGCTATGTCAAGTTGCCTGCTAGAGCGTTCAAGTTGCCTGCTAGAGCGTTCAAGTTGCCTGCTAGAGCGTTCAAGTTGCCTGCTAGAGCGTTCAAGTTGCCTGCTAGAGCGCTCAAGTTGCCTGCTAGAGCGTTCAAGTTGCCTGCTAGAGCGTTCAAGTTGCCTGCTAGAGCGTTCAAGTTACCTGCTAGAGCGTTCAAGTTGCCTGCTAGAGCGTTCAAGTTGCCTGCTAGAGCGTTCAAGTTGCCTGCTAGAGCGTTCAAGTTGCCTGCTAGAGCGTTCAAGTTGCCTGCTAGAGCGTTCAAGTTGCCCGCTAGAGCGTTCAAGTTACCTGCTAGAGCGTTCAAGTTGCCTGCTAGAGCGTTCAAGTTGCCTGCTCGAGCGTCTCATTTATGGGGGAATTTAGAATCACTAATTATCCTAGCCCTGTTGCCCCCTTTATGAAGCCTCCTACTTCAGAACAGTCTTCAGCATTGAGTTAGCCTTCTTTATCTTTATCAGTTTGTTCATTTTGTTTATAATTTATAAGCTGCAACCCGAACCAATGACTACACTCTCCAGCAGAGACTTATAGAAGAGAAAAGACTTTTAAAAGGTTTTCAGTTCAATTTAATTTTATTTATGTAGAAAAGTAATCAGTAATCAGAGCAGTCAAATGTATTTCACAAACAGCCAGCACTCGGTCTTTTACCTCTTTATCAAGTGAACTTTAAGCAGACCATCTGAAGGGAAGCAGATATGACAGTGATGGGAGAGTAATCTCAGCATCTGGCGCAGACATATTTGCAGACATTGCTTTAGATTGAACGCCCTGAAAATATGACATACACAGCATCTGATCTGACCGTCAAACATGATTAATGATCAACAACAGAGCATCTGAGCAGTTCAATTAACACTCAGAACAGGCTGTCAACTCCCTCATTCATGAAAACTGCCACTTTCAGAGTTACAGGCTGCTTACAGCTAGGTTGATATACACACAAATAAAATTCTGTGATGGCATTAGAGTCTTTCATTGAGATCATAAATGCAAAATCTCACACTTCTAAATAAAATACAGTTAAAGAAAGAGAGACTAGATAACAGAATTACTAAAGCTTGAAAGTAAATGTAATTTCAATTTCAACATGACAGTAAGATGATCATTCATATCGGGTGAGGTGAAGGTCTCTGTAGAAATTGACTCTCCAATATGCAACAACAGTTGAAACAAAAGTGTAAATTTTCTCTGGCTGTTAGACTCGGGGTTAAAGTTCAAATGCAAGCAGTGAATTACATTACCACACAAGTTTTAGGCGTTAGTTGCGCAGGGAAAGTATTTAAGTTATATAAATATAAATCATTATTTTTGCGCCTCTCAAATGTAAAATAAATGATAAAACTTGCTGATCTATAACTGAGCCCTTGGAAGTCATCTTGAGTTTTCCTTTTCCTGGCTCGTTACATGGGACCAAACAGGTACCCCTTGTGGAGAACCTGAAACCCGACGAGGTATACATAATCCGAGATTGTTAAGCCTTAATGACATCTAAGCAATAACTGGTAAATTCACAGAAAAGTGAGAGAGATTAATATTTAGTTTAATTGGAGAACATTCTTGCAGCAATCTTAATCACACACAGCAGTAAGCTCTTATCTTTTAGAGAAATATTTAACCAAGTAAAATTGCTCAATAAAATGTTTTATTTATGAAAAGTTTTATTGTTATAAATTGGTGTTTTAGGCCTGTCCAGGCTGCATTTCCCACCTTCCACCCAACACTGTTGTTGGAGGGAACAAATATTCAAATGTTATCACTTCTATCATGGAAAGATTCATCAGAATCTGAAGGTCTGAAAGTTAAAAGTGTTTCAGTAAACTCTCATTTAAAATTAATATCAAGCACAAAGAGTTAGAATAGTTTGTGAATAATGACTAGTTTCATGATGTGACAACCATGTTATATGCATGTTGTTGTGTTGGAAAGTAAGATCAATATCACTGAAATCCGTTCTGAGACCGGAGCTGGAGTCTGTGGCAGAGATGCTTGAG
The DNA here is from genome assembly GCA_014839995.1 of Xenentodon cancila. Taxonomy (NCBI): domain Eukaryota; kingdom Metazoa; phylum Chordata; class Actinopteri; order Beloniformes; family Belonidae; genus Xenentodon; species Xenentodon cancila. The sequence continues at coordinate 20,976,985 of CM026219.1, forward strand.
AGGATAATACTGAGAAAAGTATTCTGGACAACTATTTGTTTGGCATTGCAATTCCCTTTCCCTGGCACCATTTCCCATGGTTTTTAATACAGTTTTATCTTATCTTATGTGGAATATGAAAAGTGGTAGAAGAATTAATGAAATGAATGGAAGCAGTTAATTCTGTTTTGTGTGAAAATGTCATAAAATGTCACAATTGAGTCAACATGAGTTGGTTTTCTGCTACTCTTTATTTAATTTGTTCAGTACTGGAGTTTCATGGACAATTGGCACGACACTGTGGTAGTTTTTTCTTTGGGTACAACCGACTAACACAAAAGTAAAATTATTCCTCTACAAAATAGACTAAAGTACATACATACAAAGACCTTTTTTCTTTCACAGACACCCAGAACAATAAAACTCACTGTTTCTTCATTCGGACACACAATCACACCAACTGCACAATTTCTTCTAGGATGCTCATTCATGCCACATGCATGCACTCATACACATTAGAATACATTCTCAGGGGAATAAAATCAGTCAATCATAAATTTTAGAGCATTTCATACCAACATTTTCAGAACACTCATACTAAATGGCACCGACCCTCAAAATACGAAGCAGGCTAAACCACAACACGTGTGTGTGTGTGACAACAATTTGACATATCCTTGAACAGTATCTAACAACAACACGAATTGTTTTCTAAAATACTTGAAAACTTTGTAAGTAAAGCCAAAACTAAGACGAAAAAGCCCTAATTCAGGACCATACTTGTGGTTTTGCCTGCTTCAGTCCATGAACTTTAAATGTTCCGCATGGCTGCGGGCTGTTTTGAAAGCTCAAGTCTTTTGATTGATTTCCTATACCTTCTAGCCATTGGCTTAATTTCAGTGCACAATGTAAAAAGAAAAAAAATAAATAAATTGCAGACCCACCAAAAATACATAAAGTTTGTTTTCATATCCTGTATCATGGTGTTTTTGGAAATCAAAGGAAATCAGTCATTAAAATCAGGAATTCATGGACAAGTTTGATGTACACATGTCAAACAACCCTTCAAGTTATGCTTCAAAATACCGTCTCAAGCATTTGCAAACCAAAGCTCGAGTACAGAAAGTGAGAGCCAGTAGGATACTGTTACCAGGATAACAAGAGCAACACTAGAGCTCAACCACACTGTGGCAATTTTCTTTGTTGGAAAATGTTAGGTGGGATAAATTTACATGGTAGTTTTCTTTTCTTGTTGAGGACTCAAAGCACTTCACATTATAGACAGCTTTCTCCCATTCTCACAGTGCTTAATTACTTTGAATTCAATACATTGAGCACACATCATCATCATCATCATCATCATCATCATATAGACCCTTGCACACAAACAAATGCACTGGGGGCAATGTGGGGTACAGTAATCTGCCTAAGGACACTTTAACTGTGGAAGCAGGGGATCAAGCCGCTGACCTTACTAATGACAGGCAACACGTCACCTCCTGAGCCACAACCACGCTCAGTTTTTTCACTGTACCATTGCTATACAACTGAGAGTTTACTGCTGAGTGGGAGAAAACATCGATTCTTTAGCTTCAAAGTTCATCCTTGATCTTGAAAACTGTATTTGGCATAAAATAAAGTAAATTATATCTCAAAGTCTATTCAATAGCCTTGCATAATCTTCACCAGGATAGTTTGGCTGGATGGGAATGAAGATGTCTATTTGTTTTCTGTACTGAAGAAAATCAAAATGAATAAGAGCTCCAACAAGGCCACAGAGACTAGAACCGGGGGGGTCATGCTGAGCCAAACGAGTCATTAAATTCTGCTGGGAAGAAAAGACATTTAAAAAAGTTAACCTGCAGGTCTCAAAAAGTGAATGATAATAATAATAAAACGCTCACCACCACACACGTCCTACTCTAAGGGAATGTTTGCGCCATGCCTGTTCATATTTGAGTCGTCTCTTCACTCAAAATCTGTTTGAAAGCAGTGGCTACATTTGTGATTTCAAAATAAAATAATATAAATGTCACCGTTTGCAGATTACACACCATCCTATCCTAACCAAACCAAAATGATCTATAAATGAATACTTCAATTCAGCTGACTTTAAAGGCTGGCTGGAAGGAGGGAAAACCTCTGCTACTGAAAAGAAATGTTCAGCATTTATGATGTGTTGAGGGAAAAGTCATGTAAAACATCCTGAGAGGGGAATTGTGATGAGCTCTTTGTAATAAACTCTTATCTCTGTGTTATCTCCCTAATGCCCTACACAAGGACAAGAAGCTTTCATTTCAGGACATTTGTAACAGAAACATTTCTTTTTAACCTTAAACTGCAATACGGGATATTACATAGAGTATGACTTTTGAACTGCTGTCAAGGTAACCTCAGGTCTTATTGAATATGACACAATGATGATATCCACACAGAAAATCATGCAACACACACTTTTCATTTCCAGTCACATTGTGCAGATATAGAGTCTATCTTGAATACATCTTGAATACATGATATTGGATTTTATAGACATATTAGTATCAGTGGGAATGGGACAGCATTGTTTGAACAGGCTATATAAAAAAGCATAGTCTACATGCTATGCTTCCTACATAAGTGAAAGAAAGTGCACAAGTGATTTGGGGAAACTTGTATACACTGTAGTACATATGTAGTGCCATCATACAAGAAGCTTTTAAAGGGATGCTTCTACTCTCTGGCAGATAGTGAACATGCTTAAAGGATGAACAAGACTGGGCAGTAAAAATGCACACAAACTGTAGTGGTGGTGGCAGGACTGACCTGTCGAATGTTAACATTGTATTGCTTCTATGTGCTTTAGTCTAACAGGGGATCTGGTTTAAGTTGAAGCTTCTATACTTGATCAATTTACTGTTTATAAGTAGTAAGACACAGCTATCGTTCTCACTTATGACCATCACATTTGGCAAATGTCAAAACAAGACAAAAAAGGTAACAAAACCAAAACTTAGATCTTTTTTTCCATCCAAAATGTTAAAATATTAAATTCAAGTGCAATCAAAGTTCCAAATATTAGTTAATCACATATAGTACTCTCTAAAGTAACACTTTTGTTACTTGCAGGTAGTTTATTTCATATTGTTTTATATATATATATATATATATATATATATATATATATATATATATATATATATATATATATATATATATATATATATATATATATATATATATATATATATATATATATATATATATATGATTTAACCCCCCCAAAAAAACGAAAGAAAGAATTATATACTGTATAGAAATTTTCCGATTCAGCTTATGTAATCTGCTGGAATGGTTTGGTGGAATAGTTTAGTGCATGTTTAAACATTTCTTTTCATTGATTTTGGGACGTGAAATCTGTTTTAGTAACTAGTTACTTTCTGTCACGGTACGTGTCTTTTTTATGTCCATGTAGAGCAGCTGCAACTGAGTTTGTGTTTATACATAAAAGCTACATTTTCTGATGTCTTAAAATGTCGCTCACAACTTATTAACCCGCTATTTCTAACACAACATTAATGGTATAGAGTTTCTTTTCAAACTACATTTGTGGTGATTCTAATTTTGCTCATTCCTGACCAGTAAATATAAACACATTTAGCCGTTGGAAATGTAGATTTAGCACAAAGACTTGAACAGGGGGAGCAGCTAGCGTGGCGTAAGAATACGTACATGCGAGTGACGTGTCAGTCGCCTCAGAGGAGACAGCAGAAAGAACTGGTTCATTCCAACTCGAAGCAACGCTTTTTTATGCAATGCTAAGAAAACCAGCTATTGGTTTAAAGTTTTATCTTTCTGGTTATTTTTAATGGACTAGATGCTAGTCAACAAGTGAAATGACTAGATGGATAATATCCGCGAGCTCAATTTATAAGACAAAATTAAAGGATTCAAAAACGGACTTACGTTCAGGATGGTAATTAGAAGTGTGCTTTGAACTACAGTGTATTATTTGAATTATTTATTTTTAAATGTCTACATTGATGGAGACAAAGCTCTCTCTCTAATACAAAGAAATAATATAAATTCAAATCCTAGGAGTTTTTCTACGTACAAATATAGTGAAGATAGCTTTTAAAAACTGCTGTTGGTCAAACTTTGCAAAACTACAGGGGAAGTTTCTAATGATCTATTTCAATTTAAAGGGGTCAAATATGTTATTAGCTGGCATTATGTGACAAATAAGAGTGAGAAAACACAGATTGAAGATTTTTAGCCACAAAATGGATAAATCACCACAGGTGAGGAGCAGACGACATGGGGGTCGGGGTTACACTTCTGATGCTGGATTTGGAATGATGCAGGGTGACAGAGATCTTTAACAGGACTATTTAGGGGCCCCGTCTATTTGTATGGTCGTAGGAATCTGGTTACTTTGGAGCGCAGCAGCTTGATGAAGGACCGAGGGAACATCTCTTTGGACTCTGCTGCTGTGTACCTGAAGTAGTTCTGGGGATGAGCAAGTACATCAAACAGGGCTTTTATCAGCTTCTTGTCCTACGAGGAAGACACAAGAGCAACATTTCACACATCTGCACCACTTCTGTGAGTTAGTTTCTAGCTTTTGTATTTGTGTTTCTGTTCAATGTGAATGCATTAATATGTTGTGAGACTTAATTTCAAACCTTCAATATCTCCTGGTGGTTTTCAGAGGCGTAAAGCCTGCCATCTCGCACAATATCCTCTATCAACTGCTGGTAGTCCTCTACAACAGAATAGAGTTTAATGAAAGCGAGAAAATATATAAGAAAATGTTGCTAAGTGAAGGTAAAGGTGGGGATAAGACATATTTATATAATTAAGCTTGTAAGGACTGTGTGTGCCATATGAAACTGGATGTCACTGAAAACTCTCAACCAAGGTGAAAGAGACTCACCATCGTAGGTGACATATGGAACCTGGAAGCCTTTACCACTGTTGCCCTCATTGGACTTAAACTGGATCCAAAGTTTGCGTGATCGAGAGGTGAAGGCAATGGGACGCTCATAGGTCTGACAGGTCTCATAGGTTGTAATGGATGTAGACAGGGCTGGAGAAACAGCACCAAAATATTAGGATCTTCCGTATGTGTTTTTGTAGGACCATATGTTAGAGTGAAAAACAAATAGTATGTTAGTCATGACCTAACCAACTTCAGTAAAACTACTCGTTTGAAGCATAAACCAGCTTAAACACCATGACAGCATCATAGAAAGTGTAAAAATGTCAGTCTTAGTCAGTCCTCACTAAGACCAAAACACTGGACCACATCAGTCCAGCTCTAAGGTCTTTACACTGGCCGTCTGTCCGTCAGAGGACGGACTTTAAAGTTCTGGTGCTGGTCTATGAAGCCCTGAATGGTCCAGGACCAAAATCCATCAGTGACCTCCTGACCCAGTATGAACCTTCCAGACCCCTCAGGTCATCTGGATCCGGTTTTTTATCAGTTCCCAGAGTCAGAACCAGACGTGGAGAAGCTTCCTGCAGCTTCTCTGCTCCACATGTCTGGAACAATTCAATTCAATTCAATTCAACTTTATTCATACAGCATCTATAACAAAACAAGTTGTCTCCAGGATCTGTCCAGAGACCAGAACATGACCCCCGAGCATGTATTACATAAACAACGGCAGGTACAAACTCCCAGAAAGTCTCAGATCAGCTGAAACACTCAGTTTATTTGAATCCAGTTGAAGACTCACCTGTTCTCAGCTGCAGTTGAAGAAAGACACACATCTGCACCGTTTTACTTTTTAAGTTTCAAAACTACATTTTAACCACTGGTTTTATCTATTGTTCTGTTTTTTCTTTCTTCTGTTTACATTTTAAATCACGCTTTTAAGTTGTGTGATATTTTAACGTCTCTATAAAGCACTTTGAATCATCCTGTTATTGAATTGTGCTATACAAATAAACTTGCCTTGCCTTGGCTTGGCTTGGCTTGGCTTGGCTTGGCTTGCCTTGCCTTGGCTTGCCTTGCCTTGCCTTGGCTTGGCTTGGCTTGCCTTGCCTTGCCTTGTCTTGCCTTGCCTTGCCTTGCCTTGCCTTGCCTTGCCTTGCCTTTGCCTTGCCTTGCCTTGCCTTGTCTTGCCTTGCCTTGCATAATTTTCTGTCGGTGCAAAGAAATTCACTCTTGCACTTCCATGACAGCATCTTTAGTCATTACTGAATAGTTAATTAAAGCTGTGGGAAACAAAATATTTGTGTGTCTTGCTGATGGTATCACAGGCCTGTTCCAAAAGAGACCACTGTCTGCTTTTTAAGTGTTTTAGGCCAATGTTAGTTGTTACTACATGTTTGGTAGTGGAGTATGAGCCAAGTGGTTGTAATGCTTTTTAAGTGGTGGTAGTAGTATCAGTTTGTCCCAATCTCTAACCTCCCCTGTTTATCATATCATAGGCAAGATATTAAACCCCACGTTGTCCTCCTCTGTGCTCCAAAGTCAATTTGCATTAAAAGCATCTGCCAAACTAATGATATGTAATAACATGCTGCTAAATGTCACCAAAACACTTATACAATTAACCTTTAAAAAAGTTACTCCTAAAATTTAAACATTCGCATTTAAATGAAAACATATAAAAATGCAGTTTATCATATTCAAAGAATATTGATTATATCCATCACTTTTTAAAATTTCTGCTTCTGCTTACCGCTCTTCCTCATGACCAACACATCTCCACACTCATCTTCAATGGGGAGGAAGATTTCCGGTACCACAATGAGGATTCGCCTTTTGTGCGGCGGGTTTATGGTCCAGACGCAGTTGACATTTGATGGGTAATCTCCGGGATAGTTAGGAGACTCAATGTAGCCAGTGTAGTCTCCCAGTTCACCTCCACATAACTGGTCTGAGGGTTAAATAGTAGAATAGTTTGCAGAAATCTTCAAAAATAATGTCTTTACGTGTCACTGCCAGCAACTGTCAATAAAGCTTTCAGGCTGTATAATATACAAGCAGATTCAGTATAAATTATAGTGAAGCATTACTTTTGCAGTGGGAGACATTGGTGGCACCATCAAAGTCAGTTGTAGTGTTTCCAGGGCAGGTGATGCAGTAGTTCTGCCCAAATTCAGACTGGTAAGTCCCTGCAGGGCAGCGGATACAGCGGTGGGTGCTGGAGTTATAGTAATGTCCAGGAGCACAGTGCACTAACAAAAAGGAGATATACAATAAACACTTAAATATCAAGCCATCTGGTTAGGAGACTACCTATGCCCATATTACATAAGGAGCACATGAATAAAACTGCAACCTCTAGAAATAAATACATAAATCATGAAAAACACATAAGCAATATACAAGCAGATTCCCAAGAATAAAAAGAACTATTTGATTTGATTTCTTTGGTACCGAATTGCTGCCTTGCAATGATCATTCTGGTCTCCAGGACAGAATTCTGCATGGACACATCACATATATATATATATATATATATATATATATATATATATATATATATATATATATAGAGAGAGAGAGAGAGAGAGAGAGAGAGACTCTGTCATCCAGGTCTTCATGGACCTGCTTTGTGCACTGGAGCACAGTCATGTTGGAAGAGGGAGGGACCAGATCCAAACTGTTCCCACAAAGTTGGGAGCTGGAATTGTCCAAAAGTTCTTGGTATGCTGAATTGGTATGCAGACTCCAGTGGCGGTGTGTTTTACACCACTGCATCTGACACTTTCCATTTCACTTGGTGATGTTTGTCTTGGATGCAGCTGCTCGGTCATGGAAACCCATCATGAAGCTCTCTGAACACTGTTCTGGATCTAATCTGAAGGCCACAAGAAGTTTGGAGGTCTGTAGTGATCGACTCTTTGCATTTTGCATCTCAGCATCCGCTGACCCGCTCTGTCAGTTTACATGACCGACCACTTTGTGGCTGAGTTTATGTTGTTCTCAACACTTCCATGTTCTTATAATGCAGCTGACAGCTGACTGTGGAATATTTAGGAGTGAGTTCCACACTGGAATTCACCAGACTAGAGCAGCTGGTCTTCAACACAGCTTCATCCTGGATCTGCTGCTGTAGACCTGCTGCAGGGGGACACCAACATGATCCTCTGACCTGCAGTCCCACCTCTGACCTGCAGTCCCACCTCTGACCATCTCGGGGTCTGTTGTCAACACCTGTTTATATAGTTTATCTGTTTATCTACCCAGTTGGCCTTCGGCAGGAGGGTCCCCCCTTATGATCCAGGTCCTGGTCCAGGTTTTTTTCCCCCTTATGATCCAGGTCCTGGTCCAGGTTTCTTTCCCCTTTATGATCCAGGTCCTGGTCCAGGTTTCTTCCCCCCTTATGATCCAGGTCCTGGTCCAGGTTTCGTCCCTCTTAAAGGGGAGTTTTTCCTGCCACTGTTTGGCTTAAGGTTTTTCTTCCACTAGGGACGTTTTTACCTGCCGTTGTTTATGTAATAATTGATCTGGGTCATGTTCTGGTCTCTGGAAAGATCCTGGAGACAACTTGTGTTGTAATAGACGCTATATAAATAAAACTGAATTGAATCATAAAACTTAAATACCAATTTAATTAAAATGGTAAGTAGATCGTAAAGCACTAAGTCATACAGTCATATCAGTAATATCACAATAATCTGTTTAATGTGACCTGTCAAAGCTTTGAATTTGGTCTCCAGCTGAAGGTTATTGAACGTAGTTATCCTTGAAAGAGTACAAAGTGGGAAGAGGTATAAAGACTGCTTAAGCCGGATAATTCAGAAACCCTATAGGATATTTGGATAAGTAATAACAATAAGTTCTTCCATGAGATAAGGACTTTGTTATTTGAAGGGTCTTTAATGCTCAAAGTTGTGAGGGAGAAATTAGTGATCAAACTAAAAAAAAAAAGAAACCTTTCAAGACCTGTGAAGTGTGTGAATTGTTTCTTAACCTTCAAATGCTTACAGTTGAATACACAAAGCCTAACCTTTGGCCTCGCAGTCCCTAAAGGAAACAGATCCTTCATATTTGGTCATTAGCCCTCCTCCACATGGGAAGCACAAAACCCGCCCGGCTTCCGGCTGATAAAAGCCCACAGGACAGGCCTGGCATGGGCGAAACCCATCAGTAGAAAAATGGCCTGGCGGACACTGACCTGTGGAATAGACAACGACAAACACCAGTGTTTACTTTCATATTATGTCTTAATCGTTTTTTATTGATACGAGGAAGCAAAGTTGACTAACTGCTAACAGTTTCACCCCACAAGAGGAACATTTCCAAGCTTGGGCCTTTCTGAGCTGCGTTTGTACATTCTCCCTGTGCCTGCTGTGGTTTCCGGTATTTTCATTTCTTCCCACAGTCATTCAAGACACGCATGTTAGGGTGGTTCTAAAATGACCAGCGGCATGAACGTCCTTTCATTTGTCCCAACCCTGCCAAGGACTGGTGACCTGTCCAAGGTAAAGCCGGTCTTACGCAGTGTCAGCTGGGATCGGCTCCGCGAACTCTGATGGATATCTGGCCATATCTCGCAAACACATTTCAGTCTAAATAACGATAAGTGTGTGTTACATGACATGCAAGTTAAGTATATGTAAAAAAAGGTTAAGAAATAATACATTCACACATTCACACACACACACACACACACACACAAACACACACACACACACACACACACACAAACAAACACAAACACACACACACACACACACAAACACACACACACACACACACACACACACACACACACACATTCATTTAGTATTTTTATCTAACAATCCCATTGGTGACTTGCTCTCAAATATCAGTGAAAATATTTGGTGTAAAGAAAAGTAGGAAAATGTAGTTTAGAAAGATCTGGCTGCTGACATCTGAGTTTTTATTTATCCACACCTCCTACTTTGAATCTAAGAAAAATGGACAATAAAAAAAAGAAAATATACAAAAAGACCTGTGAAATTATATTTTCACAAAATTAAAACCCCCTCTATGTGTTGAATTAGAAAAAGTGAAAGTTTTATACTGAATTTATTTTTGAAATAAACTTAAAAAAGATAAGAAAAACTTACTTAATTATGTTTCTATATAAAGTTAAGTATTTATCTTATTGTTTGTTGTTCATTCATGTCATTATTCGTTAAATCGTTAATCGATGAATTTTCTCTAACTGAACTGCTTTTCCCTCAGAAGCTGTAAGAACCACAACACACGCTTTCAAAACCATATTATCAGTAGAAGGAGTCTGCAACGGCAGTGTGCTCTAGGAAAAGCACTGAATACACTGCTTTATCGTCGCAAATGCAACATATGTTTGCTGCCATATGAAGGCAAAAAATATTTTACAACCCCATATTAGTGAAATTTAAGATGGCAGGCAATGACTAAACAAATAACTTTAGCTAAGTTATTTTAATTGACTTGTTTGTTTAGTCAGTGTTTAGTATTTGCTTAGTAAGAGATCATTACAACATTTCCTCTGGAGTTTTCTCTCTCTTCAGACACTATAAATCCAAGCTTTTTATTCATTTTTCCTCACTAACAGAATTTAACTTGTTAACATTTTTGCATTTCAGACCTGCTACACAGTCCAACAAGCATGCAGGGAAACACTGTAACGTTACTATGGAGATTAACAGAAAGAGAGAAAACCATGAATATGTTATTTCAAATAGCTGATCACTGAAATGTTTAAAAACAATGTTCAGCAAGGATTATTGGAAGAGATATGTATATCTGTCCTTCCACAGTGCATTACGTTTGAGAAATTCAAGAACCTGAAGCAATTGCAGTGATCGTTGGACACTAACAACCTTTGGCCACCAGATGGCACTGCATCAAGAATGATCATTCATCCTCCGCTTTTATTAACGCATGGGCAAAGGATTACTCTGGGAAACCTGTGTCAAGCACTACGATATGAAGTTACATCCCCAAATGTTTCTAAAAATGTTATTATTATTATTACTTTTTAAAAGATTTTAACCAGAGGCAACACTGTGTCTGAAACTCAGATACGTTCTAGACGTAAACAACTTGTTCGTTGCTATGGTTACTCATAACAGGTGGTAAAAAAGCAAAAAAGTAGAGAAAGATGTCCCTCAAGCATCACAGCACCAACGCTGGGATGAAAAATAATTAAAAAGCCATTTATGTTATTGAAGGATCTACGTTGAAAAAGACACGCTTGGCACTAAGCAGTAACTGTAATCGTTCACTGCATTTGAAGTTTTGTAGGAAACAATAACAGCAATAAAGTTAACATGGATTTACTGTATCAATTGTTTTTAATGAGTTGCTATGCTAAAATTATTAGATTATAAACTTAAATTCACTTGATGGAACAAAACCTAACATGAAAAACAAAACATGAAAAACGTTGGGTTGATATGAGCACCTGAAAAACGAAATGATAAAATCCATTTTGACTTTTATTTTTCTGTATTTTCCCAACATTTTTGATACGGGGTTGCATATTTCAATTTCAGTACTAAAGGTTTCACGTTCTCGAGTCTCCCTTTAGATATTGTAATCTGAAGTACGCTACACAAATTGACCACAGAAAAGTAATCCCGGGTTACCTCCACACTGAGACACGTTCTTGGCCCCAGCGATGCTCTGTCCTTCAGTGCTGGGACATGGCTCACAGGACAGCTGACCAACCACGTCCTGGTACGTTCCAGGAAGGCATGGGACACATTGCGCCTGCTCACCACTATAAAATGTCCCCACGCCACAGCTCACTGAGGAAAAGTACACCGGTCAATACCTCATTTGTGTTCTGACAGGTCAGTAACATCAAGGCAACCAGTGAAAGCCAAGACGTACCACACTTTCCATCTCGGAGGACTTGTCCAGTGCTGCAGGGCTCAGCTCCCTCCAGTATCCGAGCTGGTTTCTGGGCCACTTCGTACTCTGTTCCAGAAATCTGGATGTAGAACTGTTGTTTATTGATGGATTTTCTGAGTGTCCGCATGGCACTCTGCAGTTTCTGCTTCATCCTCTCTCGCACACAATCAATGTTACAGGAGTCTAAAGCAAAGATTGTCAGACACATCTATGTTTTTGCAAGATAAAATACCCCTTCATGTACATCTGTACATATGAACTATTTAACTTCAGGTAGAGCAAAGACAGCAAAGAAACACCGCCTCACCTGAGGCGTCGTCCTCCTTCATCTCCATTTCAAACTCAGCTGTAATGTGGGAAACCTCTTTTGAAGGAGATTTGCGTCCTCTGCGACGCTTCTTTGATGAATCACACTTGAGATTGACAAAAGTTACTTGACAGTTGTCAGTGCAGGGGAACTGGCCTCCTTCCAGAGAATAAAGTAGGAGTCAAGAAGATGGACATGTAAAAGGAGCAACAAAGGTGTTCAAGTACAATTCTTCCATGTAAACAGTCTAAATGTTACAGTGCATGTAAAATAAGGCTTACCCAGCACTGAGTTGGTGGAAATTTATATCGTACTCTGTGTGACTTTACCTTGAATATTTTGCTTCGATGGTTCTTTGTTTATCTCCTTATTGCGGGGTCTCAGGTGGCACTTGGCATCTTTGATCTTAAACCTGGCCTTCTGCTTGATGGGTGGCGCCAGCGTGTCTTTATTCATAAACATTAGAGAGAAACATATCGCTGATAATGTCAAAGTGTACTAAAAGTTAAACTTGTCAAACTTCTCCTTTGTCCTTGATCTTCGCTTATGAAGGACTCGTGCAACCTAATCAGATGTTAGTTTTTATTTTCTGTTATGTGAAGTCTGCCTCAGCTTTCAAATGTTTTTTGTTGTTTTTCCCAACCAGAGCACAAGAAAAGGGCATTTATGCTTGTATGAATAAGGTGCTGCTTTACTTCGGTGATTTACTTGACATTTTCTTAAACTTCTGTCCCTCATTATCAGAAACGTACATAGATACATAGATTAGATAACCTTACTTAATTATTTTGTGTGTATAATTTGAAATCTAGTATGTATGAGAACAAATTGCCAAGTCTGTGACAAGCAAATGACCACCTACAGTAGCGTTTGGTGCCTGCGTGCAGTCATGTAAAAAAAAGAAAGTTTACCGTTTGTCTTTTCTAATGTTTTACATACAACCCAAAGACTGGTTACATGACACCTAATGAAACACTAAACTGTGTCTCCTTATTGAACCAGACAGCCATTCAAATGCACTTCCTGGGATGAAGGTTCGTCATGAGTGCATCTGCTTGGACCTCTTCAGGCCATTTCAAATACACGGACATATTGTCTGGTAGCTCTGCTTAATTATGCAATGTGATACCCTGCAGGAGTGCTGCCTCAAAGCAGTTGAAAGCTGTGCAGGAGCTGTTTCAGGTCATCTATCGGGTTGGATTATGTAACATAGTTTGACTTGCAACCCCCCCCCCCCCACCCCCCATTTATGTACCTGAAAATGACGGAGTAGTGAATCTGGAGCACCACATGCCTTTCCCGTACCAACTGGACTGTCAAGCATCTGACTAAAGTCAATGATTCATATGTTTGTGCAAAAAGATCAAAATAGCTGGAACAATAGGCCATAGGCCCCTTAGTTACTTGCCATTCAGGAGCTTCTCCAGCTCTCTACAGATTAGTTTTCCCTTTGGAATTATATTTTGCAGAATCAGAATGGGTTTCCGGAGCAGCTTAGGGAAAACTGGAAGCAAAAATGAAACTTCATGTGTCCTGGATCTGAGTAAGAAATCTCACTTGAACAGTTATCATGTGATAAGTTGCCACAGGACCATGGTAGTAAGCAGTGCTTGTGCAGAAATAAACAAAGAAAACATAAAGAGGTACTGTATCAAGGGCGTTACTTGGACCGCAGGAGGGTGCGGACAGTGGCGAGAGACCACAAACTTGTCTTCTCCCACAACTCAAGACAAATAAAAAAAGGAAAGGAGGCACATCCTGTGATTTACTACTTATTATTATTATTATTGATATCAATTATTATCCAACCTCTGCCTTTTGTCTGTAAAGCAGGGATAGGCTCCAGCAGACCCCCATGGCCCTGTTTAGGATTCAGCTGGTATAGAAGATAGATGATGGATTATCCATCCCAGTATTCATGGTTCTGACCAGTTCCTTCCCTGACTTGACACAAAAAGGTGCCTCAGACCTGGCTCAGTGAACTGTGCACTGACACATCTCCGACGGTCAGGGAAGATCTTAATAGGAAACCTCTGCTCCACAAAAATAACCTCTGTCATTTTTGTCCTGCAGACGGATTTTTCTGAAACCAAATACCAGAGGACCTGACCTGAACCAGAGGACCTGAACCAGGAGACCTGAACCAGAGGACCTGAACCAGGAGACCTGACCTGAACCAGGAGACCTGAACCAGAAGACCTGAACCAGAGGACCTGAACCAGGAGACCTGAACCAGAGGACCTGAACCAGGAGACCTGAACCAGGAGACCTGAACCAGAGGACCTGAACCAGGAGACCTGAACCAGGAGATCTGAACCAGGAGACCCAAACCAGAAGACCCGAACCAGAAGACCTGAATGAGGAGACCTGAACAAGGAGACCTGACCTGAACCAGGAGACCTGAACCAGGAGACCTGAACAAGGAGACCCGAACCAGAAGACCCGAACCAGGAGACCTGAACCAGGAGACCTGAACAAGGAGACCTGACCTGAACCAGGAGACCTGAACCAGAGGACCTGAACCAGGAGACCTGACCTGAACCAGGAGACCTGAACCAGGAGACCTGAACAAGGAGACCTGAACCAGAGGACCTGAACCAGGAGACCTGAACCAGAGGACCTGAACCAGGAGACCTGAACCAGGAGACCTGACCTGAACCAGGAGACCTGAACCAGGAGACCTGAACAAGGAGACCCGAACCAGAAGACCCGAACCAGGAGACCTGAACCAGGAGACCTGAACCAGAGGACCTGAATCAGGAGACCTGACCTGAACCAGGAGACCTGAACCAGGAGACCTGAGAGGTCTGGATGGCTGATATGGTAACAAGTCTCAGATGTATTTTAGTCCTAAATCATTCAGTGATTTATAAACTAACAGAAGTCTGATTTTCAAGATCCTGCTGAGACATTAGTCCTTTGATCCTGGAGATGTTCCTCCGGTGATAAAAGGCCAGGACACCCAGATTTCAGGCCTCATCAGTGGTTTGTAGGTGTGGACGCATATAGATGTTGACTAGGGGGGTCCTATTCCACATGTCATTTTTGTTGATTCTGATGTAAAGTTCCCTTTGGGCACAGAGTGGTCCCTGTCCTTTAAGTAAGACTCAAACCAGTCAAGTACTGTGTCAGAAAGCCCGACCCAATTCTGCAGTCAGTCTAGTAACATACCACGGTGAACGGTGTCAGTAATACCGGCACTGTGGTTCTTCCACAGTTTGTGTTTATGTGGATGTTAATGAACACCGTAACAGGGGCAATCTCACAAAAACCATACCGGTTGGTCAGAGGTCAGAAGGTATTTAACTGTTAAAAACGCTGCCTTTTCAATAACCTCACTGATGAAGGGAACATTACCAAAACAGTGGTTTTAATGACTGCTGTCCTCAAGATCTGTGAGAAAACACCTGACAGAAGAGATGAGTTTACTGTTTGAATCAGATCAGATGCAGTGATGGGTCATATTTTCGTTGCGGGCGGTTGAGTTTAGCCGATCCTAACATCCTCCAGGTTTTTGTGGCTGATTGGGTAAAATTGTGAGACAGCACTGCTCATGGACATGATATTGATGCACTGACAGCTGGTTTGGGACCCTGCTAGATGATCAATACGTTGGGTCAGTGGGAATACAGCACAGTAGGATGTGGATCGTCTCAGCTATTTTAGGAGACATGGAGCAGAATGGGCCAGGGTACATTGTCGGGGGGTTGTTGAATTCAGCTTCGGGGCATTGTCTAATCAACACCCCCGCCCACCACCACCCACCCCACCCCCACTCCTTCTTTTCATGCAGTTGTGTGCCTAGATCCCCCTAACAGCTGAATACCAATCAGACTTGTCCAACCTTGGATGCCATCCTGGGGACGTTCTGTGAATAGCGATAATTATATTGACTCAGTCTGCTTAAAGTGTGTGTCTATTTTTACTGAATCAAACACAAGGTAGTGTATGTTTTCGACTGGAGCGTTCTGTAAGCTATATAAATATACACAAAGAGCTTTTTCAGGAGTTTCTATGTGTTGAGAAGATGAAGAATGCTGAGAAAACCTCACTGTACCCGGGGGCGTTCTTACAGATACATCATGTAAAGTGCAAACAAAAAACTGTCTCATAATGAGTATTGGGGTTTGGTTTCATCGAATTTGAACCCGTTGTTAAACACTAATGAGCTGTATAATCCCTCCAGGCCACAACTAAACTCTTTCTTCACTATTAGGTCTGCGTCCTACTGCTGTCAGAGTCTTTGCATGTCTTTTATGTGTATTAGTCTTTTCTGAAATCTCCTTGTGTTTCCTATGAAGAGTCTCCGATGTAAATTACTGATGTTTGTTAGAGGAATGAAAAATATGAGAATATGTCAGGACTATTTGAGGTTGATGAGAAGTAGATGCTAGTGGTGTAGTGGTCAGAAATGCTGTCACAAACTGTTTCCTGGTTGGAAACATGAACTTTACATGTACTTTCTGTCCTTTACTTGTTCTTCTCTCTCTTTTTTTGGCAATGTTGGCAATGGAGGCAAGAAAAACAGGCATCTGATGCAATGGACGGATAAATGAAAAAGAGTATTTTGCAGTCAACATCACTACATATCAGCGTGTTAAACATGCTTGAGTCACAGTACCAGCACAGGTTGGTAAAGCAGAAGTGGCGTTCCTCTTCTGGGAAGTTTTACCCTGCTGAACGGGAACGCCGCAGCTCAGTGTATAGCTGTTCTCCGAGTCTGGAAGAAAAATTACATGTTAGGCTATGAAGGAAAGAGAGATATTAAAACTTACTCAGCTTTAAAAAAATATTTACTCTATCTTTAATTTTACAGAGCACACTATTGTGAGGGTTAAACTTGCTTTAAATGTTTAATTGTTATATCATGTACTGTCGAACCAGCAGACGGCCCATATAAAGAAATGTTTTCACATGACTTTAAACCCTGCCTGTGAAATTACAACCAAAATGAAAGATCTATGAATCTTGCCTTTCTCCCTCGGTGCATTTGCACACACAAAGATGCATTTCAAGTAAGAGGTGAAGGATGAAGCCTTTGGAAGTCATAAAAATGAGGGGATTAAAAAAGAGCCCAGACTACATTCAACCACAAGAATTTACAGAGCCCCCACCCTCTAAAATTAAGATGTACTCCAAAAACACAGAAAACAAATATTTCATTTTATGCCTTCAAGCTATTTATCATTCTCACACAGTGGACGCCAAGTTAAACTAAGCAAGGACTGGATTATCGAAAAACAACATGATCACAGAATGTAATCAAATGACAGTTAAGTACTATCGCAGGAGGAAAGGCTGAGGTGCAAGCCAAAAGGCTGGGATGGTGCGAGCCAAGAAAACCTTGCAGAGTGAAAAACACATTAGTCTGAACAGAGAACCCCCTAAGGACTCCATAAATACAGCTCTAAATAGTACAAGCAGCTTCATCAAGCATCAATGGAAGCAACAGGGTGTGCAAAAGCTGCAAGTGATAGCTGCCACCACCAGAGGGCAGCAACGCGTGTAGCATGAGAACAGCAACATCACTCCTTACGGTGCAACAGTACTACAAAAGGATTTTTAAAAGTATATCTATCATAGTCAAGATATACTACACTAACTAGTTCTAGCTTTAAAGACTAAGTTCAACTGATGAATTTGGCTGGTGAACCAGCCAGACATTTAGGGTGATCAACAATCTCTAAAAGAAGCCATGTGACTGGCTTCTGCTGCAGTGACACATTGCGATGTGGATTGTGAAAAGTAGATTGGTCAGTTGCACATTAGAGATTTTGCAGGCAACATCACACCGTCCAGGTATCTTTAGCATACTGTGCATACTTGTGTAATTGACTGCTTCATGTGTAACACATTTTTGCAAAACAAGGACTGCTTTATTGCTGTAGTATGATGTTTAAAAAAGTACAAGTAACCAAAAAATGAATGCAATACAATGTCCTCTGAAGTGATTGAAAATGAACTTCTGTGTGTATACCTGCGAGAAAGAGAGCGTTGGAGGGGCATGACAGTGAACAAACCTCTGCCCCTCCACTCTTGGTGCAAGTCAGTTGTGCTCTTGGTGCCGACTTTCCATTGGGAAGACACTTTACTGCCTCTGGAATACACATACATGGATACAGATTCACACAAATACAACACATGTGTTGAGCCCATACGTTGGAACGCCGTTCCACACACAGATCCTGCCAGCTGGTGCCTACCTATGCAGTCTTTCTTGTTCCAGTGGAGTTTCTGTCTTGGTGGACACACACACTCATAGCTACCCTGAGTGTTTATACAGCCATACTCACAGCTCCCGTTGCTGATGCTGCACTCATCAATATCTATAACAAGACATAGACACCAAAAGGACATTGTATATTTTTACATTTCTGCTCAACTTTTGAAAGGGTAGTAGGTGGATTACAGCTCACAATCAAAAGTAGGTCCGCTCTCTTTTAGTCCTGTGTGGGTTTTTGTTCTTTTTTTTACAACTTCATAATGAAAATAATCTGATTGTAGTGGTTCTTATATCAATTTTATATCATTAAAAACAACAACGTATGACTTATTTTTAGCTGCAGTTATGAGTTTAGCCGATTCATAAAATCCCCGAGTTCTTTGTAGCTGGTTGGGTAAAACTGTCATTTAGTGTCCAAACTGGTTATGATTGGAGGCAGAACCGTTCACGGGCGCGATGTTGATGCGCTGACAGCTGCAGTTACAGACTTACTTAACTTAATATTTCATTTTCTAGGGCTATCAGTTAATTGCAGTTCTGAATCATGATTAATTTAAAAAAACATTTTGTGTTCTCTTTGCCTTAAAAAAACATGTTTGCATTAATCAAGGAGTAGATAATAAACCTTGCTTCATAAAAATGGCTGTTGTATTATTATATGCCAAAAACATGTCCTGAGAGCGAAAGTAGGGACACTTTGGCCCAAAAAGCAAAAACTGATGTTGATCTGGGAAATTCTAACAAAAAAACCCTTCAAGTTAAGGCACTCACTGTTTTAATGCAGTTTTTAATAACGTTAAAAGTACATTCATAGTAACCAGGGTCGGCCAAACACAGCGGTAGTCCAGAAGCAACAAATGAAGCGAGATATTCTGCTGCAACTCTGCAGCGGCGCGAGTCAGTCGGCTGAATGAGCTTGTAGCTACAGCAAACTTTGACTGACGTACAGTGAGCACGTTCCCATCAATCCATAGTAACAGCCGTACGAGGAAAAGTGTATAATTCTCTTTTTTTTTTGTATTTTATAGTTTAAAAAAAAGGGTCAAAACCACTCTTCAGAAAACTAACCTGTCATATCACCGATGCTTCATGTGTTTTATTTATCACCAAAATGTGTGTGCATTAATGTCACATTAATAAAAATAGAAGTGTTAAACAGAATTTGACAGCCCTTACAATTTCCCTTCAGGGATTAATAAAATATTACTGCCTTGAGTGTTTGTGCTAAATTAAGTTGATAAGAGATTTCCTACACTCTGTGCCCCTCAAACATAAATGCAATTCCCTTTTAGGTTCATATAAAGGCAAAAACAGACATTTGTAACATTCAGATGCTGAGTGTTGTGTCCTGTTTTCACTAGCGTCTGTATAATTATGTGTCACGTCAGGAAGTCCATTCATTCCGACGGAAACCTCGGACATAGTTGAGAATCTCCTTTCATTATTTGTTCAAGCACGTGCGCTGGCTTTCAGGGAGAACATATGCGCTCGCACAGCAAAAATAACTAGCAGGCCTTTGAAAAACAAACCTTTTTCACAATTTTGACTATGTAGTGAAATTGTATAGGCTACAAATGTACCCTATAATTATGTTGGAAGATTATGTTTCTCTCAAATCCGCTGCCATCAACAATAATTAGTCGCGAGCAACAAAAGTACTGAGAGAAAAAAGGGAACTGTACTGCCTTACGTGTTCCCTATTTGATATGAGTAATGGAGGAAACCAGGTTTTAGATCCACGTCCAGGCACCTGAGCGAGTGCTTGCATCGCTCATGACAGCAGGACAAATCTAAGCAGAAACTCACCTCCACAGTGAGTGAGTCCATATAGGATAAATCCCTTGTTGCACAAGCACTCAAAGCTGCCTGGGTAGTTGATACAGGTGTGGTCACAGGTCCTCTCAAAGGAGCACTCATCAATATCTGAGGGAGACCAGAGAGATACATAACAGAGAGAACACTACGGCGTCAGACTGAAACGGCTGAGTAAAGAGGCATCATTAGGATTTTGCTTGTGGAGATGGACAACTGCTGCTGAGGATCAACACACATCTGTATTTTAGTAAATAATTGTGTCATTTTAGAATAAATTCTACAGTGAACATTAAGGACTGACTTTCATCTGTTTGACAAACCTTTCTTTCTTCTTAGTTCTGGGATCAGGTGGTTACTGAAAAAAGGATGGTGACTGGACAGAATTACTACAACAACATCCATCCCTCCATTTTCCACACCCGCCTAATCATGTACAGGTTCACAGGGGTTTGCTAGAGCCTGTCCCAGCTCATTACAGACAAAAGACACGGGTACACCCTGGACAGGTCGCCTGTCCGTCACAAGACCACATACGCTGTAGTGCCAAAAGTATTGGCTCACTCTTCCAAATGATCAGAATCAGGTGTTCCAGTCACTTCCGTGGCCACAGGTGTATAAAATCAAGCACCTCGACATGCAGACTGTTTCTACTATTTGTGAAAGAACGTGTCGCTCTCAGGAGTCTCAGGAGAATTCCAGCGTGGGACTGTGATAGGAGACACCTGTGCAACAAATCCAGTGGTGAAATTTCCTGGCTCCTAAATATTCCACAGTCACTGTCAGCTGTATTATAAGAACATGGAAGTGTTGGGAACGACAGCAACACGGCTACGAAGTGGTCGGTCACGTAAACTGACGGACAGTTCCATTGTGTAAACTGACACAATGGAAAGTGTCAGATGCAGTGGTGTAAAGCTGCCACCACTGGACTCTGGAGCAGTGGAGACGCCTTTTTCTGGAGTGATGAATGGAGCTTCTGCATCTGGCAGTTATGGTGTGGGGTTGTTCTTCAGGAGCTGGGCTTGGACCCTTAGTTCCAGTGAAAGGAACTCTGAATGCTTCAGCAGACCAAGAACTTTTGGACAATTCCAGAGTCTGGTGTGGATGAACTTGACAGGCCTGCCCTCAACCTGAGTGGAGACTGAGAGGAGGAATGGGAGGTCGCTGAAGTTCATAGGTGAGTCGAGGCAGGTGAGACGATACTTTTGGACATATAGTGTATATAGACAAACAACCACACACACACCTACGGGCAATGTAGAATCATCAGTCAACCTACCCTGCATGTTTTTGGACTGTGGGAGGAAGCCGGAGTACCCGGAGGGAACCCACGCAAGCACGGGGAGAACATGCAAACTCCACACAGAAAGACCCACCGGGCCGGGAATTGAACCAGGAACCTTCTTGCTGTGAGGCAACAGTGCTGCCACTAACCACATTGTGTTGCCCCCACAACAACAACAAAAATCATAAAATGTAAATTGTAGTAAAGGCGCATCTATTTTATTTGAGTTGTACTCAAGAACAACTGTAAGTAACAAAACAGGAAAATAGAATGAATAAAAAACTGGGTATGACACATTATGATGTTGCATAATCCTTATGGTCAGTGTAATGAATAGCTTAAAGACAATACTTAGTACTTAATTGCACATTTACTAATTACAGTGAATATAATACTAAATCAGCACTCTTAGTTGCACAACACAGATACAGGACAAAAACTCCATCCATCTGTCCATCCATCTGTCCGTCCATCCATCCGTCCGTCCATCCATCCCTCCGTCCATCCGTCCGTCCGTCGGTCCATCCGTCCGTTTGTCCGTCCATCCGTCTATCCATCCATCCGTCCGTCCATCCGTCTATCCATCCATCCATCCATCCATCCATCCGTCCATCCGTCTATCCATCCATCCATCCAGCCGTCCGCCCATCCGTCCGTCCATCCATCCATCCGTCCATCCATCCATCCGTCCATCCATCCATCCGTCCATCCATCCACCCATCCGTCCATCCATCCATCCATCCATCCATCAAATAAGACAATACGTTTTTTTGTAACTTTAAATGAAAGCTGTACAAGTTAGTTATCTTTGAATGAGGCAAACCTGGCAAAAACAGCAAAAATGTGTTCCTAACAGTGATGTCATGTCTCAGTGATGCTGTGATGTTGTTCATATCACTCACCATTTCTGGTGGTCCAGTATGGAAACCAACATCTATGTACTGTCTGTGGCAGAGGAAAAGGTTCTGATCAACCTCAAGCAGGTTATATTGTCTCCTTACCCCAGGATGACCTTTGGCCCACATAACTTTATACCTCACCACTGGACCTCAACACCATCATCCAAAAGCAACACACTTTATAACTCTTCCCAAACGTATCTCAGCTCCTGAAAATGCCCAGCTCCACACCAGTCACATGACCATCCACACGACATTTTCTCAGACGTCGGCTCAGACTGAGGACCGCTGTTCCCCTCTCAGGTTTGGAAAGCCTTCTGCCAGGCTTTTGGGGCCTTGATTAGTCTGTCATCAAGCTTCCACCTTCAGACCAGTGAAAAACTGTTAAAGAGTAGAGAGCATTGCAGAGAGAGATGCTTATCTGAAACCTCCAGAAAACATAAAAAGGCCCTTTGGGGTATTGTGCTTGTTGCCAGGCAACAACTGTGTAAATGACCTCATAAGCAGAGTCAGGAGGTAACAGAGGTGAACTCTTGCATGGTCCGCAAACTGCAGCCTGAAGGTCAACATGTGGGATGCTGCGGCGTTCCTTTCCAGCAGGAGTCTCAAGGATAAGATCACACGTTGCACCAAATGTTGTCAACAAGCACTGCAGTATACCTGTCCACTTATGCTGTGTCTGCCCATGTAATCTGAAATCCATGTTTAGAGGTTCTGGAGTCTAGAATAGTCATGCAGGCACGCTTTCACTGCCTCTCTGTTTCATCTATTTGAGTTCCCAGGGATCTCGCACTCCTCTTAGTTCTTGGACTACATTTTCTTCCTTCACCCTTCACCCTTGACCTCCTTCTTCAACTTCTCAATTTTAGGTTATTTAGGTCATTAGCTGGTTTTTGGAAAGTTCAATCAGCTGTTCCCACATGTAAACAACTTTCTGTTGTCATGGCATTCCATTGTCAACATGGGAGATACAACCAAGGATGGTAGACAATGAAGAAGTAAAGGTCATGTGGGATCTCCAAGACTTTTCATATTTCCAGTCTGATACGCTGCTCGTGGCTAACTTAAAAGAAGCTGTGGTGACTAACAAACTCTAGAAGAAGACATACAAACGTTCCAGTTTTGCTTTATACTGCAACAGAAAAGAATCCCAAATTCTCTTTGTCTTAAATATTGGAGTTGGCTTTTTTTGGGTCAGTAGTGGTGTACGTCTTGGAGTTTGGGCATGGAGCGCTTCAGCGTTTAGTACGCCTGTCTTCGCATACTAATAATAACAAACAATATAGACACTCCAATAATGAAGTGTCAATATTGCAGAAATATAGACCAGTACAGAAGATTGTTCATGTCCACAGCTAAAACATTCACAACAAATCTTTGAAGTCAGACTAGCGGACTTATGCACTATATAAACCCTATATATACCATGTGACGTGGCAATGTGCACAGTTCAGACATACACCAAAACGTGACAGATTTAAATTAGATAACAACATTACACTAATATGAATCTATAAATAAATAAATAAATATTCATAGATACACGTGCATACACACACATTTGAACATATAGAAACCCTCGTAAATAAAGCTATATAAATAAATAAATCTGGTATTAATATATGTACACAAATCTATAAAATCAATCTATACCTAATGTGCAAACACCTATCTATGTATACATACCTATAGACATGTACACACATAGCTATACACATACAACATATACACAAAAAGGGTTAGGAAGAAGTGAAACTTATTTAATCCTACCCCTTCTCCAATATTTTATAATTCAACTTTACATTATTAAGGTTTATTATATATACTACACTATATACTATATATACTACACTATATACTATATATACTACACTATATACTATATATACTACACTATATACTATATATACCACACTATATACTATATATACCACACTATATACTATTTATACCACGCTATATACTATATATACTACATATACTACACTATATACTACACTATATACTATATATACTACACTATATACTATATATACTATATATACTACACTATATACTATATATACTACACTATATACTATATATAACACACTATATACTATATATACCACACTATATACTATATATACCACGCTATATACTATATATACTACATATACTACACTATATACTACATATACTACACTATATACTATATATACTACACTATATACTATATATACTACATATACTACACTATATACTACATATACTACACTATATACTATATATACTACACTATATACTACACTATACTATATATACTACACTATATACTATATATACTACATATACTACACTATATACTATATATACCACACTATATATACCATGCTATATACTATATATACTACATATACTACACTATATACTACATATACTACACTATATACTATATATACTACATATACTACACTATATACTACATATACTACACTATATACTATATATACTACATATACTACACTATATACTATATATACTACACTATATACTATACATACTACACTATATACAATATATACTACACTATATACTATATATACTACACTATATACTATATATACTACACATACCACACTATATACTACATATATCACACTGTACACTACATATACCACACTATATACTACATATACTACACTATATACTATATATACTACATATACTACACTATATACTACATATACTACTCTATATACTATATATACTACATATACTACACTATATACTATATATACTACACTATATACTATATATACTACACTATATACTATATATACTACATATACCACACTATATACTACATATATCACACTGTACACTACATATACCACACTATATACTACATATACTACACTATATACTACACTATACACTACATATACTACACTATATACTACATATACTACACTATACACTACATATACCTCATTATATATTATATATACTACACTATATACTACATATACTACACTACACACTACATATACTACATTATATATTATATATACTACACTATATATTACATATACTACACTAAATACTACATATACTACACTATATACTATATATACTACATATACTACACTATATACTATATATACTACACTATATACTATATATACTACATATACCACACTATATACTACATATATCACACTGTACACTACATATACCACACTATATACTACATATACTACACTATATACTACACTATACACTACATATACTACACTATACACTACATATACTACACTATATATTACATATACTACACTATATATTACATATACTACACTAAATACTACATATACTACACTATATACTACATATACTACACTATATACTACATACACCTCACACCCACACACACATTTCACCCCAGGAGCACCGAGACCCCCACCCAATCACACTATGCTTCACTGTGACACCAAAACTGCCCAAGCCCAGTCCCTCCCATCAGCCCTCACCCAGCATCCCACAATGATAGTGCGAGAGCAGAACCAGGAGGTTCTCACAAGCCAGCCCAAGCCCCACCCACCTCCTCCCACCAGCCCCTGAGACCCCCCCCAGTCCACAACAAACGCATCGCTGCTGGGGCCAGTTGGAGGTGTCTGCACAACCCGCCCAAGCACAGACCGCCGGACAGTGGAGACATCCCAGCAACGATGAAGAGCAAGGGGAGGCACCTGAGCCAAACCTCGAGCGTCACTAACAAGGGCCTGGACATCCTTGCCAGTGCGGTGCCCCATGCAAACCCCCCAAAGTCCACAAGAACCCTCATAGCTGTTCTACCAGATCTGGGAGTTTTAGAAGGCAGAGTTTATTAACAACTCATTAGTGTGTATACGGTGTTCTGGTCAACCTCTATTCCCTTGGACATACAGAATGTTGTGCATACAAAGTAGTATGCAGTAGGTACTGCATACCAGTCCAGTGGCTGTTGGTAGAAAGTCGTATGCCGCCATAAAAGAGTGGCGTATCTGGCGTATCTGAAACCTGCGTGTCACTGACCTTGACATGTCCGTTCATCAGTGAGAAGTTTATGGCCTTTTTGGCAGCTGCACTCAAAGGAGCCCACTGTGTTTCGACAGAAGTGATCACAGCCGCCGTTGTTCTCCTGGCATTCATCAATGTCTGGATTGAGAAAGTAAAAAAAAACAACAAATTATGGCATTAATCATGGACAGCAACAACAACTCATCAGTATTGTGTTTATTTGCTTGCCCTTTCAGATGCATTTATATTAACTGTACCATTTACAGGACGTTTGTGGAACCACTGAGCAGAAGGACCTTTTTTAGAAAAATGAGTTTACCACATGAGCTTTGTGATATTTTAACATTTTATCCCATACAATTATTTTAAATCTCGTGCAATGGTTTGTCTACAGGGAATATCATGTTTCAGCTCTACCAATTTGTTTTCATGTTAAAAAAAGGTTCAAAAAAGGTTTTTGAACCCTATCACAGTTACAATAATTTAAGCTAATTATTTTCGATGTGTTAAAGTTTGCATGAAAGAAATTGTAAATATCTAAATGTTAAAGTAATGTCATTTTAGAGGCTTTTTCATCCCTTAACCTTTTACATAGCAAATTTACATACATAACTAAAGTTACACAGAATATGTGATGTGTTAAAAAAGCAACGTTTTTCATTGTGGAAATGAGCGATATTATATCAAGTTCTTTTCCCTTCCACCATATGGTGAACATGTGCTGTGAAAGCACTGATGTAGATCATAACATTAATGCCGCTCCAAAGGCAGAATAATTCCTTAAAAGCAATTGAATCAGAGAGAATCTAGAAATGGTCTCTCCATAAACCCCTGCAGACCCTAAATACAAATCCCTTCCAGGCCACTGACCGGAAGGTCGGCATAATCACTGAAGTCAGATATGGAGGATGAACGCTTGTTTTTGTGCTCATCACCAACACATTTACAGAACTGCATAACAGAAATAGCACTTTCTTTTAATTGTTTTTTAAGAGAGTTGGTGTACAGGGAACGTATTTTAACACACACATAGAGGTGAACACATGACATTTAAGATTGGTTTCATGGAGCGTGCAGCCTTTGCCCCCTGCATTGCTGTGTATAGAGTGCTTTCTTAACATAAATGAAGTTCTGTTTTAACCCCAACAATTGAAGCAATCTATGCGTCCCGCTGGCTGACACTGTGAATGTGTATGCCTGCACATTAATATTTGGTGCATGTTTGCAAAGTGAGCAAGAACATGAGGGAGCCAGAGAACTGGGAAGGCAAATGTGGGACAACATCCCATGAATGTACCAAGTCAAGGTCAATTTTATTTAAAAACACCAAGGTTGACCGAAGTGTCTTAGAAGCTTAGAAAGACAAACAAACAGCAAGCGCATAAATTAATATAGTGTCTAGTACACTGAGACAACGGAGCTAAGTACAGTTAAACAAAATCAAAAAGAAATATCAAAACTCAAATCAAACTGAAAGCCAGCACGTAGAAAAAGCTCTTAAGCAAAATGAAATGACAAAAATGGTTCAAGTCGTTTGTCTTGGATAATGGATTCAGGATCTGAATATGGATGGTAAGCTCCTCTTCTGAGTATTCAGCTGGGAACATCAAGGACCATCTGATTGGACAACATTAGTACAGGACAGTGACTATGATAAAGACAAATAAGGTTGCTCCAATCCATTTAAAACCTTAAAAATCAACACTGACATCGATCTTTTTTTCTGGCTCTAGTGGCCTTTATTTTGAAAGTGGCTAGACAGGAAACTTGGCTAGAGAGCGTGGGGAAGACCATGGACGTACAGTAAAGAGCCACGGTCGGGATGTCAACCTGCTCTGCCTGCACGAAGGCGATGACCTCTGCATACGATGCGCCCACGCAACCGCCTGAGCTACAACCAATAAAGGCTATCCCGCAGCAAACGGGGAGCCAGAACAGGAGTGCTCAGATTTACTTTGTAAATTTGTTGTGCCAAATAACTGCTCTAATCCCATATACAGCACAGGATTAGAATAATCTACTAGAAAAAGCGTATTTAAATATGCTGTTGAAAATCACAGCCAAAGCTCAAAAACAGGGCCAGTAGTGTCAACAGTCATCTGGATGAAAAGAATGACTAAACACAACGATTTCTCTCTTATTCTTATTGAGATATTAAAGGTTCAGGTTCAACCAGGTTTTCAGATCATGTACATCGTTTAACCTGGGATATAAATCTCATTTTAGGGTCTTCGGATCTGGGAAGAATTACACTCCCTGCATTCAAACAAGACGTGCCTTTTTTGTTTGTTTTTCAAGAAATTAATAAAACAATATAATTAATAAAGCAATGAGGATTCTTGTTAAAAATATTATTATCAAAAAGGCAGTTACCAGAGAAGTTGAGCAGTGAGAACACATCCAACACCTCTACATCCATGGCTAATATGAAACAAACAGTAATTTCTAGTAATGAAATGACTTGTCATTTGTATAAAATGCTATCTAAGGAACATTGTTATGATACTGGTGACTCTAGGACGTCTCATATGGGAAGACCTCACCTGATCTCACCCGTAACTATAATACTCGAAGAATATTTAAATATATTTGATCCTTTTAGGTCATTCCTGTTCTCCAGTGCAAAGCATTTATTGAAAAAGAGTTTTTTCTTCAATCAATATACTTCTTCCAGTTCAACGTTGGGCTTTTTATTTGGCCCCAGTGTTTCTCCTTTCTATGTTTTCCGTTTCTACATTTTCTTTGCTGCATGTCCAACCTTCAGTGTAAGCTGAAAGTCAGTCATGGTTAAGACGTTAAGACGGATGGCGCCCCTTTCAAACGAGGGAAAACTTTCCAAATCCTAAGAATACATACAGCCTCACAAAATGTTCTTTAAAAACGTATTGCTAACGTTCTCTGCATCTGGTTAGGTTTAGATTTAACATTTAACAAAAGTCTGACAAATAAACATCAAGAACAACGTTGTAGAAATGCGTTGACATGTTGGTAAGTAAGAGATAATCACAAACACACACAAATACTCGCCATTCCTCATTCTCTCCCTGCCCACGTTGTCTCTGCTCCAGTGCCGATGTAAAAACAAAGAACACAACCCCGAGTCTACCCAACAGAGACAGACACAGCTTCTTAATTATCCTGGCAACTGCAAACACAAGCAGAGCTACCGCATCTACCCACACTTAATGACCGCTCTGGGGACAGCTGTGGCTTATAACCAGGTATATAATTACCCTTAATGAAGCTTAAATATTCTTTGAGCTTAAGTAAATACATTAAGCCTCCACACATCTTGAAATGATAAAGATGTAGAAAAGGGAGAGAGGACAGATGAAGGCAAGTAAATAGAAAGGGTGAAAGGAAAGGGTGGCCTCACATGCACAACCTCGGAGTTGTCCATCCTGCTCGTTTTCCTCAGAGCGGGTTCAGAAAAGCTGCGTTAAAACATTATTCAAGGAAACAGCCTTTTTGTGTCTGTCAATCAATGAATGTAGTTGGTAAATGATTTTCCTATAACTTATGTTATGGTTCACGCTATATATATATATATATATATATAATATATATATATATATATATATATATATATATATATATATATATATATATATATATATCTTATGTTTTAACGCAGCACTGTTGCCTCACAGCAAAAGGTTCCTGTTCTCCATGTGCTTACGGCCTCCTCCCACAGTCCACAAACATGTATACTAGATTAATTGATAATTCTAAAAATGATAGATAGATAGATAGATAGATAGATAGATAGATAGATAGATAGATAGATAGATAGATAGATAGATAGATAGATAGATAGATAGATAGATAGATAGATAGATAGATAGATAGATAGATAGATAGATAGATAGATAGATAGATAGATAGATAGATAGATAGATAGATAGATAGATAGATAGATAGATAGATAGATAGATAGATAGATGCACATAATCCTTATTTGTGGGTTTATTTATTCATCCTTGCATGACCATGCACCCTGCGATAGACTAGATGATTGACTGAGTGCTCTAATAAGTTTAATTTTCAGCATTTTAAGTGAGAAAATGCGTATAAGAACAAAAGAAATTCAATAAGCAATAAAGGAGGCAGTAAAAGGAAAGGAAGCAGAGAATGGGTAGCTTCAGTCAGCCGTGGCTTAGGAGGAGTATGTCTATGAAAAACAATAGAGCAGAGCACCAGTCTGGGCTTTGAAGTGGACTGATTACCAGACAAAACATCTGTTACCTAACAACCAGTGGCTCTGTGGCACAATGGATAGAGCATTGGACTTCTAGTCAAACACTGAACAGTAATTCAAAGGTTGTGGGTTCGAGTCCCACCAGAGTCACGGTTGATGTGGGTTAGTCGGAGGAGTGATGGCCTAGTGGTTACAGTGGTGGGCTTGGGCCTGGAGTGCCTGGGCTGGTAACAATGGTGAATCATTGTGGGCCCCTGAGCAAGGCCCTTAACTCTCAATTAGGTGCTGGTTCTAGCAGCCCACTGCTCACTAGTGAAAACTAGCGATGGGTTAAAAGCAGAGGTCCAATTTCAGTGTGTATTGTGAGATACATACCAACAAGAATGGAGATGGGAAAAAAAAAAAAAACTGACACAACACCTTCCACCTCCACTAAATTCTCCATGAATCTCAGGGCTTTTTGAGAAGCTGAGTGTTTGTTTGAGAAATCCAGCTCCAGAAAGGACCCAGAGGCTTTTGCAGGGTTGGTGGAACAAGGTAACTGAGCACTTCTTCTGTGACATCCAATGAAAAATTGGAAGGGTGATAAATATATATATGTATATATAATTCCTTATCTCTAATCCCATTGTTCAGAAGTTGCACGAGATCCTCTGTTAACCTTGCTCCTTGAAAAACTGACATGACAAATAAAACTTGAGGTGAAACAAACCAGTCAGAAATAAAAGTTTGGTGGCTTAAACCCCATTTAGATTTGTTAACAAGAATGTGCTGCTAACACAGAGTACAACTTGCACATGGAAAAGACGAGCTGTGTAATTTTGTTAAATATTTGTCGTGAAAAAAACTATTACTTCTTGAGAAACCTGAATCTCAACAAATAATTATTAGGAAGGGCCACATCTAATTTTCTTGAAGAGCATCAGTTTTCTTTGCAGTGCTGCCAGTGGAGAGGCCAGGCAGCAGGCTGAGAGGCAGCATGTATTTATTCAGGTATTAAACAACCCACCATAACAACAAACACTCCATGGTGCATGTGGGTGATGGGGAATTCCTGGATTTACATAACAATAAAACAGCCAGTGGGCCTTCTATAGCTAAAGCAATCACCGCTGACCATTCTGCAGTCATGTAAGGTAACAGAATCTAACACTTTGCTCAAAAGCACTTAAAGACAGATAAACCCTGGAAAAAAATAACAAAATAAAATACACAAGTTAAATGTACTTCAAAAGTCATAGTGAGGTCAATACTAAAAGAATGGAAGAAGTGTTAAATGAGCTCAATCAAAAACATGAAATATGATCTAGAGTTGTTTCTGTTGAGAACTTGACGTGAAACAAAGGTGGTTGTAAGCTGTGAAGAAGACGAGCAATGGACTGCACCGTAGCCTTCTGTGCAACAGAAGTAACAAAAACTGCAGTTCCTCAACTGAACACAAGGGGC
Source organism: Xenentodon cancila (assembly GCA_014839995.1). Lineage (NCBI taxonomy): Eukaryota > Metazoa > Chordata > Actinopteri > Beloniformes > Belonidae > Xenentodon > Xenentodon cancila. Next base: position 21,008,990 of record CM026219.1, read on the forward strand.
TTGCTCCAAAAGCGCGTTAATCTACAACTTCACAGGGGAAATAAACATATTTATAGCCCGATTTTATAGCTAGAATTCCCCTAGACATGACAACTGTATGGGGGTTGGACGTTTTTGTTCCACATTATGTTCATTTATATACAACAATAAATGTATTTTACACTTTTGATTATCAGTAGGCTCCAATGGCTACCCATTACCAGTTCCTCTTCAGTCATCATCATGCAACAAAGCTCGGTAAAGATATCAGCAGCGTGTGCTCATCCAGCGTCATCACAATGGTCATATCTGATTTACCACTAAAGGACATCTGAAACAAGATATTCTACTGCCAGCATGCAGCTCTGAAGGAGCTGGTCACCGTAGGTGCTGACATAAACTGGCATAAAGTGGGTGTGTTCCACTCGTATTATACTACAATACACTATTAACCCCGGGCTTCACTCTTCAGAAAACCTGCATGTAATATCACAGATGATCTGTCCAGTAATGCTGCAGTCTGAGTATGAGCCTGGAAAACAGCTTTTACAGGAGTGAGACAGGCCTGAAAAGTGTAATGATCTTTATTGTCATTACAACAAAACTCAGTTTGGCTTTCTCAAAAGATAAAAATAATAAGGAAATATAACAATAAAAAAGATAATAAATAGGTAAGGACAAAATGAAAGTTAGCAAAGTTAGGTGGCCGGGTTTAAATTGAGAGTGGAAGCAGTGTACTTCCCGAATGATGTGTCGTGTTTGACATATCAGGAATTCCAGGATCAAGAAGACAAAGCAACTGAGGCTCGGTGTTAAACTTGCTGACAAATGTGTACAAGATGACTGTGTGAAATAAAGAGCTAAAATCTACAATTAAACTCCTTGCGTAACTGCCAGAGCTGTGGAGCTGGTGTCGTTAACGGAGCGGTTCCCGGTGAAATCTTATGACTAGCACGGCATTCTGGCTGTCCAGTGTCAGAAAACCTGGTCTCAGTGGTAGGTCATGGGTCATCCAACAGGTCAAAGATTCAAAACACGCAATTAAAAACATTCAGGAATGGCTACGAACAGAACACTGAACTGTTCTGGACTATTCTGAAGTGTTCCTCGGTCTGTCTTTTTGATCTCTCTTTTCCTGCTCTACCCGGCTGGCCTTCGACAGGAGGGTCCCCCCTTATGATCCAGGTCCTGGTCCAGGTTTCTTCCCCCTTATGATCCAGGTCCTGGTCCAGGTTTCTTCCCCCTTATGATCCAGGTCCAGGTTTCTTCCCCCTTATGATCCAGGTTCTGGTCCAGGTTTCTTCCCCCTTATGATCCAGGTCCTGGTCCAGGTTTCTTCCCCCTTATGATCCAGGTCCAGGTTTCTTCCCCCTTATGATCCAGGTCCAGGTTTCTTCCCCCTTATGATCCAGGTCCTGGTCCAGGTTTCTTCCCCCTTATGATCCAGGTCCAGGTTTCTTCCCCCTTATGATCCAGGTCCTGGTCCAGGTTTCTTCCCCCTTATGATCCAGGTCCTGGTCCAGGTTTGTTCCCTCTTGAAGGGGAGTTTTTCTTTACTACTGTTTGGTTTAAGGTTAAGGAAGTTTTTACCTGCCGTTGTTTATGTAATAATTGCTCAGGGGTCATGTTCTGGTCTCTGGAAAGATCCTGGAGACAACTTGTGTTGTAATAGACGCTTTATAAATAAAATTAAATAACATTGTGTGAGTCCTAAACGAAATCCTGTTGCCGCTCTGTGGAAAGAGCTGAAACCTGCAGTGTGGATTCCTTATGTGGAGAAGAAACCGTGCAGATCTGAGACAGCTGGAGCAGATCAGGAGTGGGGCAAAACACCTGTCTACAGGTGCAGAGGTCTCATTGAGAGTTACCAGGATGGGTTGCTCGCAGTGGTTTCCTCAAAAGGTTGTGAAACAAAATATCACGTTGAGGGTCCCATCATTTCTGCCCAACCTAGTTTCATAATTCTTTTTTTTGTAAATGTTTTTGTTGAACCAGAATTAAAAAGCAATGTCTGATTTTCATTAGTCAATGTTCAATAAATAATTATTTATTGTTATTTTTGTCATTTCCCAGTTATTTCAGTGACTGATTGAGTTTTTTTCTTATTTTAATGGAAGGTACAGAGAATGCAAAATAACATGTACTGCATATAAGTGAGCGTTAACAAGCACACAGATATCCTACGCAAAGATTAACCTCCAGTGCACACCTCCTAATCAAACATCTGGAACTTGTTAAGAAAAACTTCCCTGCAGTCTCCGTTTCACCCACTTGTCAGTATGACAGCCTGTAATGAAACACCTCCTCAAGTTGTCTGTCATCGTCAGGGGCTGGACTGACCTGTCTGTCAGCGAAGATGAAAGACTGTTTATCGCAGTGGTGGATTTAAACATGCCCTGCATAGTTTATTTTAAAATGATTATGATAGACAAGCAAGACAGGGAACATCCCATTGGCGTTTGAGAAATAAATGAACTCAAGAAGAGAGAAGTGAAGAGAGCAAATCTGTCACTATAAAGTAGTTCAGTGGGACAATATATGAGACCACCTCACAGAGGACCACTTAACTTCCCACTAGATATTATGTTTTGTAAATGAGAGAAATTACACTTCATAGTACAGAACACTGGTAACACCACTGGAATTACATCTTCCAGCAAAGTTTAAATATAATCCCAAATACCCATATACATGCAGGCCTCCGCACAAGATATTGGTAAATTAACTCTGTCACAACGCTACAAACTATAGTCAAGATCATGTAAATTAATATAAAATGCCTTCACGGTAACTGAACAACTCTGTCAATAACAAAAGCATAAAGGCACAAAATAATTTAAGCAGGCAGATGGCATAAGAAAATAAAATCTTCTGGTAAATGGGCGGCAACAGCATCTTAATCTCGTTCCTAGAGGACGTGAGATGTGATCAAAGTTCAACTTTCAGCGTTTAGGGTTTTTATTTTGTCACTTGCACAGAATTACATGGTAAAAACATGCAGTGAAATTATGAGGAGAATACTATGTCCTAGGACGATTTACAGAAGATGGCTTGTCCATGTAAACTGAAACTGAAACTGAAACTGAAACTGCCTGCACGTAATTCCCCTTTGCAGGTTGTTTGTATTACGGCACTGAATTGCTGCAATGGACCGATGACAAGCCCGGGGCGTTCCCCCCGCCTTTTATCTGAGGGAACCTGGGATACACTAAAGCAGAGCTTTCTGAGCCTAAAAGGAAAAGTTGGTTACATGGAAGTGATTTATCTGGAGCCTGGAGCTGTACGTGGTGACACTGGCAGGTCAACCACTGTTTTAATGAAATCAACCAATTTTCTTAGCTGGTGAAACAATAAAATGCTGCTTTCTGTCGTGACTTAGCCGGTCTGTCTGTCAGCTACAACACAATCTTTAATATTGCTCAACATTATTTGTGTGACACAAAAGATGGTCTGAATAGCAACAAAATAAAACTCTTCATATTCTCCAGTGCAAAACTGAAGCTGTATCTTCTCCTGTTATTTATCAGGCCGAGATGAAGTCAGCATCCCACAACAAAGGCTCTGGTATCCAGATGATGACTGATGACTCAGCAACACTCAGCAAAAGAAAAAAAAACACAAACCAATGTTTATTCAAGGTATAATTTAAACTTATAAAGCATTTTTACATTTACATCATGTTCTGGATACACCTGTTCTGTATTCGCATCTTTCTTTTCAACTTTGTGCATAGGTGAAATATCAATATGAGGTACATGTTCTGCGTCTCTAAAGCCCTTCACGCCTAAATTTACGAGGCCGGGGGGGTAATCCACCGCCAAATTATGTGGGTGTGGCACAGCTGGTCTGCACTCCTATCTATTTTTCCCTCTGGACTCAACCCTAAAAAGGAGAAAGGAATAATTCATTTTTTACCCCCATAAATGCTATGTTTTGTTAGGACCACAAATTACCAAAAGGGACAGAGTGGAAATGTTTATACATGAGAGTGTGAACTTGTCATCACCGCTAAGGAAGACGTGTTTTTCCGGCACAAAGGTGAATCTCTACGTGCTCCTCTAGAGTCCTCCAGAGAGCTTCTGGACTCACTAAGTCCAGGACAGTTCGCCTCCCTCCTAAAATTGGAAACGCTGTACAAGAGGAGCTGATTTTACAAAAAAAAAAACAAAAGGAAATCAGATTAACATTGACTTGGCACTTCGGACTTTACATTTATTGAGCGACAATCATTAAACCTGTAGTGTGTGCATAAGAACATTTTGTGACTAAATGTCTGTCTGTTCTATTTTTGTTTTTCAATGTCATTAGAGATATAAGGTTTGACAGTTACCACAGCTTTTCTCACATAAACGTTGTTACTCTGAATTGCTTTACTTTGGTGTAAAATACTACTGTGGGGAACCTCGGAGTTACATTTTTTAATTATCAGTTTTTTCTCTTCTACTAGGACATACCCATTAGCTCCCAGATTAAACACGTTTATCGAACTACTGTCTCTCAGCTATGCAGTATTGCCAGGTTTAAGAATATTTTTAGAATGATGCTGCATTAAGGCTGAACTAATGCAATTGCTTCTGCATCCTGAATCCAGCTCCAGCTGAGTTCAGGGGGCAGAAACGCTCTCTATGTTTGACATTACACTTCAAACTTACTGTTGATTTTTCATTTCTTGTAGTTTAGCACATCTGTTGGTGAACAGCTGTATTAACTGCAATTGCAGCTGGATGGTGCTGTCTGTGTGATTGTGGTTACGTAAGGGGAGGGAGAGTGGGAGAGAGTGTGAGACAAGGGCCAGTGTGGGCCTCACTGTTCAAACATCTCAACGTCTGCCAGTGCGTCGTCTTCCTGGCATGTCCGAGACAGCTCCAACTCAAAGATTTTACACACCTACATGCCACATTCTCAGACTGCCTGAAACTAATTTTGCAAACAAAATGTTATAACACGCACACACACACACACACACACGCACACTAGTCACATGACCAGCACGCTATCTCTCTTCACGAGCATGCCCGTGACATACTGGCGTTCGCTGTGCATATAGGTGGCACATCACTCCACCTCTTCATCCATGCTGAAAAGAGATCATCATGCAAAAATCAAACACACTGCAACACACTGCAACACACTGCAACACACTGCAACTGACACTGCAACACACTGCAACACACTGCAACACACTGCAACACACTGCAACACACTGCAACACACTGCAACACACTGCAACACACTGCAACACACTGCAACACACTGCGACTGACACTGCGACTGACACTGCAACACACTGCAACACACTGCAACACACTGCAACACACTGCAACACACTGCAACTGACACTGCAAGTGAAAAATGTACTAACCAACCTGTGCATGCACCAATAACCTCTCATTAAAATTCTAACATGCACGTGCAACTTATGTACAGACTTTACTCTGTGTTGGGGAAAATGTATAACGGAGCGGTGTAAATCAGTACATGGTGACTGACAATGTTTACTAATAACTCAATAAAACCTTTGTACAATTTGAGATATTTTACCTTCCTTTGACATTTTGCCATTAAGTTGTTTTTTTTGGACAATTGTTTTCCCTCTATGTCAGTTTAGCTGCTGTTCTCCTTGAAAGATTTCCGGTATGTCCGCTGACACGCTTTTATTGTGACAGACCATACCAATGTGGTATAGGTGTTCACCTATAAGGACAGGTGGGCTTTAAGGCTACAGACAGGGATGCAGTCTATGAGCCAGATGGAGAGGACATCAATACCATGACTAATGGTGAGACGAATGCATTAACTTCAGTATTGACAACATCATAATAACATAAATAACAAGCAAGCTCCACCAGAACAAAGATCCCATGTTTCATGCAAAATAAGTTGATCTCAAAGGGAAGTACAGCATCCTCCTGTCCTACCCCGTACGACACCGACTTATTAACCTCCCTGGACCGACAGGTTTCCTGTCATACTCGGAAAATATCACCTTGCACCAAAGTAATACCACTCCATTGGTTGTATGTCCACATGAGGTCAGCCCTCATGTGGACATACTGATCAGTCCTGAAGGTTTATGTAGTTCACATTCTGAAGAAATGTTTCAACCACAGCATAAGCAAGAAGAAAGCTCCAGCGCTGGAAGACATCCTGCCTTGTTCCAGCAGTTCAGATATCTCGTCCATCTGGTTTAGACAACTATAGACCAGTTGCCCTAATTTATAAATGTCCTGGAGAGACTATTATTGTTTCACCAAATAAAAACAAACCAGCACATTTCAGGACCAACTGCAGTTTGCAGTAGAAGTGAATCCAGTTTCAGCAAGCCCCCTTTAATCAGGAGAACACAGCCAGTACTGTGAGGACCCTACTTTTAAATCCTCCAGGCTGCTGAATACAATTCCTGCACTGCTATGTGAGAAATGCAGGGAATACAGTCACTTTAATGGCCTCTGACAAAGACCAGTTTATGACAAAGACCAGTTTATGAGACTAAGGGGTTGTGTTTCTGAGTCGGTGGTCAGCAACACTGGGGCACTTCGGGTGACTGCACTCTCACTGGTTCTCTTCCCTCTGTACACCTCACTTTTCCAGTACAACTACAAAGGTTTGGACACATCTACTCATTAGTTCAGAACGATAGATGTGACTATATATATAGCTGCTGTGGCACCGCTTTGTCCAGGCCTGGGGACAAATCAACCATCCTGTCTATAAAGCCCAGTGTGTGACTCAACTTGAACCGTTCAGATGTTTGTTTAAAGGGAAAGCTGAAATGCTTTTGTTGGATGTGCTCTTCTTATCCTATCTTTTTGCATGGACCATCATCACTGATGTCACTACTGTGTTTATGGAAATGGAGAAATGCTCAACTGCAAAAGCAACAACAAAACGTAGCAGCAGCGGCAATAACGACAACAGAAGCTTGGACGTTGGTGGACGTTGGTGGACGTTGGTGGACGTTGGTGGACGTTGGTGGACGTTGGTGGACGTTGGTGGACGTTGGTGGACGGCCGGCTCAGAACGCTCAGAAGCAGCTAGTTTCAACCGACCCCTCAATGGAGGCTTGGGGACAACACACACAGATATGTAACACACTCATATCTTCACTCACCTTTGCAGGTTTTGCCATCAGGCTGCAGGGTGAATCCCACAGGGCAGCTGCAGCGCACCCCTGTGGCCGTGTCTTTACATGTCCTGTCACAGCCGCCATTGTTGACGGCACAAGTCTCTAAAGATGGTGAAAGGAAGATTAAAAAAGACAAAGAGAAGTATTGTTCATATATTCTGTTCTCTTCTAAAACATGAAGAAACTTCACTGGAGTTAATATGGGTTGAGACAAAGCTTCGTGTGGTGGAAGAAAACCCCAACAACACAGCAGGATATATCGTAGTTTTGTGATTTCTCAGGTTGCTTTGTCAGCACGAAGATGATCACATCACATACCAATTTTCACAAGCAGTGAAGCAATATGCTATATTTTATATGCACAATTTCTCTACAAAGAGTCATAAAAGGATTTATTACAGACAGTGTTTAACAAGATGTCATTATGCAGATGGTGTAGAGTGAAGAATGCATTGGACCAACGGCCAGTCCTGTTCCCAAACATGACAAAAATCAGTTAATTAAAACATAAGATAAGGTTAAGATAAGCAGAAAAAAAAGAAAAAAGTTAGTACAATGAGTACTGTAAGCGTAGAACACACTCTGGAGGGCCGGTGTATATATTTTCCTCCTGAACAATGTTCTTGTACGTAGCACAGATAAGGTTTGCTGGGATCCTAAAGCAAACAGAAACTCATGGTAATTCTAGCTCAGCTGTTGCTTTAGTTAAGCTCAGCACAGCCTGCCCAAAGGACCCGGGGAAGTGCTGAGGAGGCGGAAATTTGACTTGATTCAGTGTTTATCGAAGGGAACCATTACAACTTTACCTAACTATATTTTTCTCGTCATGGCCACTCTGCCTTTGCTGAGTTTGACATCTGTTGTTGGAGAGGAGTGTCACTTCTGCAGTAGTTTATACTTTTCATCACTTTTCAAGTCAAAATACGTCATCAGAGTCAAAATATGAGATGACGAAATCTGTTTTGTAAATCTAATTCTTGAGATAAGGTTTTGGAAGTCAAAAGTCTTTTGCAGATCCACCCTTCCTTTTTGTGAACAGTTTAAATAAAGTAATGGGGGATTTATGAGTACATTTCGTGAAGAGAGGACTAATTAAAAGCCGGTTCAGACTGACAAACACATCCTCAGTTAAAGGTCAAAGCATTGGCATGACACCTTAACTGCGGAGTGTACTTCCTTTGTTTTTAAGTTGAACTGATTGATTCCTTTGATTACTTTCAAATGCAGCTGAAAACCGCCTGAAGGATGTTAAATTCAGACAAACGTTATTAGAGAAGCCTTTATCACCTCGTATTTACAGTTCTTTTTTAAACAGGCTGAAAATGTTCTTTTTCCTTGACGTCTTTTGACTACATGACGTACATCATCAGATATCCTGGTGTAGTCGAAACATGTCAAAGTAAGGAAAACTTTTTAACGTTTGTAAAAAAAGAACTAAATAAGATCAGCTTGTAAGACATTATGAACATAATCTCAACCTATAGACTTTTACGTCCTATTAGACAGACTTTCATGTTTCAAGTTTTTCTATTTTGTTTTTATTTCTCATGATTTTCATCTGTGAAATGTGGCATAATAATCAACTTTATAAACTTACAATATGTACCTTTTCAGGATGCAGTGTCACAAGGAAATCAAACAAGACGGCTAATGCTCTGTATTAAGAAACAGGAAAGCATTTGTAGATTTGTTTGTGTTCATTCATGCCTCTCTAAACATCATCTGTCTCCGGCATTCTCCTTTCAATTGCTTTCAAGCTTGCGTTTGTTTCTTGGTCTGTTTATCATCTGCATTCCTTCTAAGGTCTACGTTTCACTCTGGAGAACTTCAGAAACCAGTTTGCTGAACTGCTTAAAATTTGAACATTTTCAAGGATAAGGACAGGAGGTTTTTGGAGATGACATGATTCACTATTATTTTGCCAAACCTAGAAAAAAAGGCCCGCCATCACCTAGGCAGCCTGCTTCACGGGCAGTGTGACAGCAATAACAGCAGCAGAGCCTTGTCGCCTCTACACAGCCCTGCTCAGGTCTTAGGTCAAGCAAATATGATGCAATGCACATTGTGTTTCGGTTGCCATGCACACACATACATACCGTGGATAAAACTTCTTACATAAGTGCAAAGGTGAATGTGCAGACCTTATGCATGAGACAGAAGTGTTTGCGGGTCAGTGATTTATACTGAATACAGTGCGCCCTATCATTAGCTGAGGTGAGCCCAGTCCTGCGGAGCCCCGCCCAGTCCTGCGGAGCCCCGCCCAGTCCTGCGGAGCCCCGCCCAGTCCTGCGGAGCCCCGCCCAGTCCTGCGGAGCCCCTCTCTCCTGGACACACCCAGCCCAGCCCCAGGGCCAGCAGGACTGCTGGAACAGAGAAAACTGTCAAGCTTGATTGATGTGTTGGTCAAGCCCTCATACCATCTCCAGCCCCTTTTCAAGTCTCTAAAACAGCATATTTCCTTATATCCTGGTTTGTTGAAATGACCAATGGATGTTTCTACAAGCAGTACATACTTGGCTTTTTTTGTGTGTTTATCCTTAAAAGGGAGGGAGAGGGAGTAAGATCAATTTTAATGCCACTAAAATTTTAAAAATTTCTGCTGATACTACAAAGTAAATAAAAGCAGACTTTGATAAAAGGCAAATGGCCCTTTGAATGACCATGTGAAATAAAATAGACCTAAACAATGTTTTCAGGACAAATGAAACTCTTATTGCTACATCAATCCGTGAGTGTGATCGTGGTAAGAAGAAGAAGAACAAGCTTTCTGAAGCACCTTTGTCAACATCTAAAACGCATCCCTCACCAGGACACCACAGATTAGATGGACCTTTTTTTGTCAGCAACATAATTAACTGAGAACATTGTGGAATAAAACAATGTACACTTTAGGCCTGTCAAGTGATTACATGTTTTGTAATAAATAATTACTCTTTATAGTTAATCTAGACTGCGCTTAAATTAATCAACAATTTACTACATTTTGTAATCTTTTAATATGCAAATATACTCCACACAAAAATATACTTCCAGCTGATCTTTCCCAGTTAGGACTCTGAATAATATAGTTGGTGTAAACTTTAGTGTGTCAGGACCAGTAGTCACAGCTGCAGCTGCAGGACCAGACTGGAGCAGCTGGTCTTCAACACAGCTTCATCCTGGATCTGCTGCTGTAGACCTGCTGCAGGGGGACACCAACATGATCCTCTGACCTGCAGTCCCACCTCTGACCTGCAGTCCCACCCTCTGACCTGCAGTCCCACCTCAGACCTGCAGTCCCACCTCTGAGCTGCAGTCCCACCTCTGCCCTGCAGTCCCACCTCTGACTTGCAGTCCCACCTCTGACCTGCAGTCCCACCTCTGACCTGCAGTCCCACCTCTGACTTGCAGTCCCACCTCTGACCTGCAGTCCCACCTCTGACCTGCAGTCCTACCCTCAGACCTGCAGTCCCACCTCTGACCTGCAGTCCCACCCTCTCACCTGCAGTTCCACCCTCTGACCTGCAGTCCCACCTCAGACCTGCAGTCCCACCTCTGACCTGCAGTCCCACCTCTGACCTGCAGTCCCACCTCTGACCTGCAGTCCCACCTCTGACCTGCAGTTCCACCCTCTGACCTGCAGTCCCACCTCTGACCTGCAGTCCCACCTCTGACCTGCAGTCCCACCTCTGAGCTGCAGTCCCCACCTCTGACCTGCAGTCCCACCTCTGACCTGCAGTCCCACCTCTGAGCTGCAGTCCCACCCTCAGACCTGCAGTCCCACCTCTGAGCTGCAGTCCCACCTCTGAGCTGCAGTCCCACCTCTGACCTGCAGTCCCACCTCTGACCTGCAGTCCCACCTCTGCCCTGCAGTCCCACCTCTGACCTGCAGTCCCACCTCTGACCTGCAGTCCCACCTCTGACCTGCAGTCCCACCTCAGACCTGCAGTCCCACCTCTGACCTGCAGTTCCACCCTCTGACCTGCAGTCCCACCTCTGACCTGCAGTCCCACCTCTGCCCTGCAGTCCCACCTCTGACCTGCAGTCCCACTCTCAGACCTGCAGTCCCACCTCTGACCTGCAGTCCCACCTCTGACCTGCAGTCCCACTCTCAGACCTGCAGTCCCACCTCTGACCTGCAGTCCCACCCTCAGACCTGCAGTCCCACCTCTGACCATCCCAGTGTCTGCTGTCTACACCTGTTTATATAGATTATCTGTTTATCTACCCCGTTTGCCCTTGGCAGCAGGGTCCCCCCTTATGATCCAGGTCCTGGTCAAGGTTTCTTCCCTCCTATCGGGGAGTTTTTCTTGCCACCGTTTGGTCTAAGGGGTCATGTTCTGGGCGCCCAGAGACAACTTGTGTTGTAATAGATGTTATATAAATAAAATTAAAAATTGATTTGAATTGGTTGTGACACATTAGAAGAATGCATGAAAAAGAGGTGCTGAAATAAGTGAGTCACTGAGTAGCCACTCTGGTCCAAGTTACTTACTGTTATCTGAATGTAGCACTCCAGATATGGAAATAAAGAAAAAAGATCTTTATACAAAGATAGCACATTTTTTCTCATGGCAGAGTTAGAAACAAGTTAGAAACATCAAACTGCAATTATTTATAATTAAAATATACATATTCTGAAAGTATGTATATTTTGTTTATTTTCCTTATTGATCTATTTTTTCTTGGGAACATATATTGTGTTGTCTCTGACATAACACGACCTGGTCACTTTAAAATTCTGCTGTAATTCAAATGTGTCATTAGTTTCTGGCAGCCTGAGACTGAAAGTACAATGTTGAGGCCCCCATATTTGCAGGAGTCTGTGACGTCACAGATCAAGCAGCCTGCCTGTCTCTCCTCCACTCTGCTTCACATCAAATAATATTCACAGTATGTCTGAAGTGGCCACAGCCAGTAAAAAGATAGCCACTCTACTAAAGAGAGGGGTGAAGTCAAATTTAGGGACTGGCTCCAGCCTTTAAAACAAGCTGCTATTAATAGCTGTAAAAGCATGTTGAAAAGGATGCTGCAGAACTGTATCTCTGTGGTATTTGGATGAAAAGCATGATGTAGACTTTTCAGGCTACCTTTGAAATAATATGTCTCTGTGCAGATACAGTACTAAAGGAAATGCAACATGCACTGTCACTGTAAGCTGAAAAAGTGGAAAAAAGAAGAAAAACTAATAATTTCACTGATTAATAGTTGTGAGTGGTTTTAAACATTAACACTAAATTTATTTCATGAACACTGTTCATGAGCTGCACAAAGTAACCAGCTGCTGATGTACAGGACTCAGGACCCGAGCAGGTCCCAGTCAGGACCTACGACTGGACAGTTCTGGTTGTGAAGGGACTCCACAACTGGACCTTTTTATCAAACTACAAACTCAACCCAACGTGGAAGCTCCTGTTCGGCAGCATAGCACCCAACACGAGCAGACACATGGCATGAACACATGAATGAAGCTTGAAGCACAGATGGGTTTGAGGGGTTGTAAAAGTAATACCAGAGGAGTCAAACACACGCTTCTGATTGGCAAACAAGACCATTAAATCTGCAAGATAAGAAAGCAAAATCTCCACACTGGCCAGACTGACTGCACAAAAACTACAATGAAGTCAGTGATTCTCACATGGATACTGAAATAAAAGTCTAGAATAGAAGCAGGATCATCGTAACAAACATATCATAATGTAAATGTATCTTTATAAATGTGCTTGTATGGTATCAAAGAAAGGGAAAATGATAGTAGTACACCAGAAAGCAACCTAACAAACGTTCAGAAGAGGTGCCTTGGGACCTCACAAGCTATAGAGGCTAAAAGGGAGTCAGGGGGAAAGTCAGGAAAAGTCGTGGCTGCAGGAGGAGATACAACCAACAATGTCAAGCTCCTCACAGTGCATAAAAACTTTCACTCTAGCTCCTTGGAACTGTTCACTATAAGTACAAAAGTGTTTAGATTCCAATATATAATTAACACTTCAAAAAATTCAATTCAGTTTTATTTATATAGAGTCTATTACAACACAAGTTGTCTCCAGGATCTTTCCAGAGACCCAGAACATGACCCCCGAGCAATTATTACATAAATAACGGCAGGTAAAAACTCCCCTAGTGGAAGAAAAACCTTAAGCCAAACAGTGGCAGGAAAAACTCCCCTTTAAGAGGGAAGAAACCTGGATCAGGACCTGGATCATAAGGGGGAAGAAACCTGGATCATAAGGGGGGACCCTGCTGCTGAAGACCAGCCGGGAAGAGCAGGAAAAACGGAGATCAGAAAGAGAGAATAAGGAACAGAGAGGAGAGACACAGACACACCGTCAAAGGTACAAAAGACGAGATCCATTAATACATTAGTAGTCGTAACTATTGGTCAGCAGCAGAACTAAGAACTAAGAATTTATATATATATATATATATATATATATATATATATATATATATATATATATATATATATATATATATATATATATATATATATATATATATATATATATATGACTGATGGTTAGTTGGTGGACTACAGAGACGACTATATAAACAGGTGTGGACAGCAGACACTGAGGTGGTCAGAGGGTGGGACTTCAGGTCAGCAAGAAGCTCCTGAGGTTCTGGTCTGCAGAACATGCACAGAAGAGAAAAAGAGGGGACAGACCAGCACAACAAACTACAAGAACAATGGACCACAATTATGCTTATGGGATACTGTTAATAACTGAGGACTGAGTTGAAGAAGAGAAAGAGAAACAGAGGAGGTGAGGGGAACCACTCAGTGGATCATGTTGGGGTCCCCCTGCAGCAGGTCTACAGCAGCAGATCCAGGATGAAGCTGTGTTGAAGACCAGCTGCTCTGGTCTGGTCCTGCAGCTGCAGCTCTGACTACTGGTCCTAACACATTAAAGTACTAACTCTATGATTTACTAAACAGAAACGTTTTAGGTTTAGTTTGAAAGGTGGAGGTGGTGTCAGCCTCCTTCACCCAAACTGGAAGTTGGTTCCATAGTGATGGTTCCTGGTAGCAGAAGACCGTCCTCCAGATCTACATCTGGATCTTCTAGGAACTACGAGTAAACCTGCACTCTGAGAACGGAGAACTCTATTACGAACATATGGTTCTATCAGGTCTTGCAAATATTGTGGCGCTAGGCCATGTTGGACTAGAACTAGCGCCCGGGGAGCAAGTGGGAGTTAAGGGCCTTGCTCAGGGTAAATCACTGGGTAAAACATTTTGAGTGAGAAGCGTCATAGCAGAGTGTCTCCGCTTGCACGACAAGGAGTTCCTGCTCTTATCAGAGCCAGCCCTGCGCTTGAACCTGGGTCCTCCACGCCCAAGCCTACCACTGTAACCACTAGGCCACCACTCTATTACACAAGTAACAAAATTTTGAATTGGATTCTGAGTTTTCCGTGGAGCCGATGGAGGGAAGTGAACACTGGTGAAACGTGGTCTCTCTTGTTGATTCCTGTCAGCACTCACGCTGCTGCATTTTGGATCATCTGGAGGATCTTCAGAGAATTACTTGGACATCCAGCCAACAACACGTTACAGTAATCTAGTCTAGAAAATACAAACACGTGAATTAGTTTTTCAGCATCACTCTGCGAGAGGATGCTCCTGATCTTTGAGATATTACGGACGTGGAAAAACGCAGTCTTACAAACCTGATTAATCTGCTGTTTAAATGACAAATCCTGATCAAAATAACACCAAGGTTTCGCACAGTTTTACTGGAGGACATCGCAACACCATCTAATTGCTTCCTAAGATGTTTGGACCACAAACAACAACCACAACCAGAATTTAGGAGCAAAAAATTAGTGGACATCCAGTCTTGATGTCCTTAAGACACCTGAAGTTCATCTGATGGTTCTGTTTCATCTGGCCTCATAGACAGATACAGCTGCGTATCATCAGCATAGCTTCCAAAAGGCTCCATGTATAAGCTCAACAAGATTCGCCCTAGCACTGAACCTTGTGGGACGCCACAAGCTACTGAAGAGAAAAAAAAAATTGTTTGATTATTTTTTGATATTTCATGTCAGGCTTCAAGGATTAAGGAGTGGCAAAACACAGAACTTCTACCAGTGCTAGAATCAAATGGTCTCAAAGACAGTACAGAGATTATAATGGCAGCATAAGAACGGGTATATTGGCAATATCACCAATATAGGCTGGGGCCTACCATATCAAAAAGGACCCCAGGTCCAGGCTGTGCAAAGACAGCATGAAGACGTAGACTGTAACAATGTAAAGGGAATGCCATAAGCAAATAACTGGACTGCCAAATCCGGATCGAAATCACCAGTTTCCATTGGCGATACCACCAAGAGTAGTAGAGAATGAAAGAGTTAAGATCCTGTGGGATTTCCAAATCCAGCCTGCTAAATTATAGACAGTTATTGGGGTATTTGAAATAGGAGCCACTGAGGTACTTGAGGAAATACTGTAGAAGGCAGTGATGATAGATGTAGCTATCTCAGGGGACAGCAACATCAGGAGAAGAAACTTCAGAACTGTGAAACATACAAAACCTTGATAGAGAAATAAAAAATAACTGAATATTACAGGTACCAGTTGTGCCAGTGGTAACTACAGCAGCACTCAGGGTTGTGACCCCCAAAGTCTAGGATGTGTATATAAGCCTCAGCTATGCTTTTTTATTATTATTATTTATCTTTTATGAATCTCGCCTGTAATGAGTCAGGATGGGCTCCGGCAGACCGCCGTGACCCTGCAAAGGAAAAAGTAGGTGTAGCACATGGATGGATGGATCTTTATAAAATGGTGCATTTGGAGCTCTTTATCTGGACTCTATTAGAATGAATTAGAGTAATTTAATTACAATAAATTGGATTTAACTGGAATGTAATTGCACTGAATTTGGAATGTCCTTCATCGAACTTAAATGACTAGCACACAAAGGCCTGACACTTGACACACATTTGTAGTTCTTAGTAGTGTTGTTTTTGCTTGTGCTGCTTCTCATCCTCGCTAATTTCTGTTAGGAAACCATATCTAACGCCTACACAATGTCCTAAAGATAAACATTTTGAGTGAGAAGCGTCATAGCAGAGTGTCTCCACTTGCACGACAAGGAGTTCCTGCTCTTTTCAGATGGTAATCTGAAAAGAGCAGATTACCACCAACCCATGGAGGTGGGAGAGGGAGGAGAAACAATGGCAAGTGGGGTTACATACGCAGCCACATAACCCACCAGGGGCAGTTGCATTTCTCTTTATTAATTCCCCTCTGGGATTAATCAAATATTTTTGATGATTTGATGATTCCTGATGGTGTGAATTGATAGCGGGGGGGGGTTTCAACCACGCTGATTTAAAACAACTGCTCCCTAAATTCTAGTAGCATGTTAAGTGTGCTTCCAGAGGCACTAACACGATGAACAGGACAGCAGGGCTGGACCGTTACCAGACCGACCACATGTCCCCGATCTACCTGCAGCAGGGAGCCTGACCGGCGTCTGCCTAACTGCACATGTCTTTGGATTATGGAGTTCCTGTCAGGATGCACAGGTGAGATTAGATAACTGGTACACTTCTAAAAGAAATGAAAACTGCAAAAGTCGTCCCACTTTACAAAACTGGAGACAGACACCTATTCACTGATTACAGGCCTGTTTGCTTACTCCCACAATTTTTCTAAATTTTAGGAAAATAATTTATTTACAGATTAGACAAATGTATTGATAAACACAAACTGCTTTCTGAAAGCCAGTATGGATTCAGATCTCACAGATCCACATCCTTGGCAGTCCTGGAATTAACAGAAGAAATCACCAGCTCCATAGACAAAAAGAAACTGGCAGTTGGGTGTTCATTGATCTTAAAAAGCATTTGACAAAATAAATCATGACATATTATTAAAAAAACTGTAGTGTTGTGGTATGAGGGGAGTGGTTTTACACTGGATAAAAAGTTATTAAAGCAACAAGCAGCAGTAAAAATAGGTGACTTCCAGTCATCATGCTTGGACATAGTTTGTGGTGTCCCCCAGGGGTCAGTATTGGGACCTAAACTCTTTATTCTATACATAAATATGCAAACATATGCGAAGGCTCAAAAGTACTACAATTTGTTCTGTTTGCTGATGATACTAATGTTTTCTGTGCAGGTGAGAATTTACAGCAGATTTTGGAGGAAATCACCTCAGAACTGAACAAATTTAAAAAGTGGTTAGAATAAACTATTAATACATTTGGACAACACAAAGTTTATGTTGTCTGGAAATCATAAGGGGAAGAGTAATGTAAAAGTTGGGATAGAGGATGTTCATGTAGACAGAGTCAATGAAGTTTCTGGGTGTGATGATGGACCTGAAACCTCACATTCAACACGTTCAAGATAAAGTATCCAGAAGTATCTTAGTCCTCAGTAAAGCCAAATATTTATTAAATAACAAAACATTACATATTGTATACTGCTCACTTATTTTGTCATTTTTAAATTACTGTGTGGAAGTTTGGAGCAACACCTACAAATCCTCACTCCGACCGTTGTGCACACTCCAGAAAGATCCATCAGACTGGTTCCTAAGGCAGGTTTCCAGGACCCAACTAATGAGTTAAGTGATAAAACTCCCAGGCAGGGGTCTGGGTGCTTGAGTTGGTGTGGTGTCTTGTGCGGGCCAACCGGGTCGGGGGACCTCCTGGGGGTCATTGTGGGATGCTGGGTGGGGACTAGTGGGGGTGACTGGACTTGGGTGGTTTTGGTGTCGGAGTGTGAAAATTCAGCGTTAAAATAATATTAGACTAATTTCTGCATTACTAAATAAGTTTTACTTCTTCCTGCCCCTGTTCAGACATGTTGAACAGGATCATGTGCATGTCTATGTGTGTGCACGTACACAGGTATGTGTATATAGATACTGGTGTGCACATTGGGTATAGATTTATTTTATAGATTTGTTTATTTTGTAAACATACATTTATAACAGATTCATTTTTTTATATATTTTTATTTACAAGGGGTTCTATATGTTCAAATGTGTGTGTGTGTATATTTATTTATTTATAGATTCATACTAGAGTTGATATGCTTTACACAATGGTGTTGACATGTCTGGAATGAATCAATAAAATAAAAAATAAAAAACTAAACGATATATCCTGTGTCTGCATGACTGCAGCACTGTCCACTCGAGCAATACTTGTGTCCACCACGAGGGCGGCGCTCTTCAGAGGAGGTGATGAGTCCACCTACTGGAGCCAGGTGGACCGGTTGTCACTTTGGTGCAAACAACAACTTGCTTAGGACACGTCAAACACAATGAGTTTTTCATTGACTTCAGAGCAAAAACAGTCAGAAACATCCAAAGACCTGGGGTGTGAGCACTGCAGAAAATGTAAAGAAGCAGCAGCCCTCCGCTATCTGAGGGTCCTCAAGAAGAGCAATAGAGACCACTGGTCTCTTTCTACCACTCCACCACAGAGAGCATCTTCACCTACTCCCTCCGTGTGTGGTTGTCCAGCTGTTGCACAGTAAGAACTTCAGAGGCTCATCATGACTGCTGAGGAAATCATTGTGCGGCACCTCCCCACTTGGGTACAGTGATGCAGTTCACACTGCCTCTAGAAAGCCCTTAGTTAGTATAATAAAGGACGTATCAGATGCAGGTCACTCGCTGTTTGAACTGCAGCCATCAGGGCTACGGTACCGAGCTGTTACAGCAAAGACAAAAATTCAAAAACACTTTTTATCCCACAGCTGTATGAGCTTTAAATTACTTCAATGATATTTGTATATTTATGTAATTTTCTAACAGAATATGGACTTCTTTAGCTCTACTTTAAAGAGTACTTTTACAGATGATTTATTAGCTTTTTATTGAGGTTTACACCTAATCTTACTGTTGATGTTATAATGACAATGAAGTGGTTCAGTTTTTCTTCTGTAGAAATCTGTCTCTTGTTGTGATTTGGTGATAAAATGAACTAAAATAAATGATAAAATAAAGGTTTTCTCCTGGTACTCTGGCTTCCTCCATCCATTCAAAGGCATGCGTGTTACTGGCTAACTGGTGACTCGATTGACCTTATGAGTGAGTGTGAGTGTGTACGGTTGCTTGTCACTATGAGGCCCTGTGATGGACTGGTGACCTGTCCAGGGGGTACCCCTGCCTCAGTGGGACTGGGACAGGCTCCAGCAGACCCCCATGACCCTAATGAGGATAAGTGGGTATAGATAATGGATGTGTGGATGGACAGAGCGCATAAAGACGTCTATTACGCTACCTGCATGGAAACACTGACCACTGTTAATCATTCTTTCAATGACAGGACAACATTTGGTCAATTGATTAAAAATCAAAGCTATGTGCTGGTGCACATAATCATTATGCTTAGTAATAACTGATGCACTTTTGTAAAACAGTTGAAAATGCATAATTCATTCACAGGACTATCTACATTAGTGCATTCATAGACATCTAAATAAGATATAACTTACCACTGCTCTAAAATCATATGTTATATGTATGAGGAAACATGCAAACACAAATAAACGATTATTTATGATAAAATTCAAATCAGAGCTTCAGTCGGTGGTCCCATGGAGTTACTTTTTCAGAGTTTGCACTCACATGTCCAGCACATGCTTCTAATTTAACTATTATTAGATCATCCGTCCATCTGGCCCCTTCCTTCCCTTCAGCCTGTATCATCCCTCCATTAAATACTGCGATGCTGATGCTACGTGCATTACTGCCGTAAACTCTTTGCATCACAATATGTTTTTTTTTTCTTCCATGCCAATAGATTAATATAGAGGCACACATATTTGTATAATTTTATTTTCAATCAGCAAATTCACTATTAAAGTTAGAATTAGGATTTGATTTATGCCCGTATCCAAATTAGGACATTAATTTGAATTAATTTATATGAATCCTTTTTACTTTAAACAGGTCTATGACAGCCTCACAATCAGAAATATTGTTTTAAAGTACAGAGGTCTAAAAGGCTAGGCTACGTCACTACTACATCCTACAGCAGTCTGGAGACTCTGAACATTACTGCAATGCAAATACTTGTTTGCTCATTTAGTTCCATTGAGCTGATTATAAAAAGCAATAAACAGCCTTGTAAGACTGCAACTGATAGTAGGGTTTAGCCAAGTAAGAAAAGATAAAAGATTCAAAGAAAATATAATTAAGGGGGATAATTAGGGGACAGAAGGGTCAAAATGTCTGCAATACATTCAATACTTTCTTCAAGCCACACTGAGAAGAGCCTGTTCAAAAAATATATAGATTGCAAACTGTACAACAAAGTAACTAAGAACCCTGCTACCAGGATATTATACAATGTCCACATATTTTGTGGTTGGAGTTTGTTTATTAGAAGTGAAGAACAAAATGAACTACCACAGCTATGCAGATGACACACAGATATATATCACAACGTCACCAGGAGACTGATGTCCTGTGCAGGCTCTCGGTTAATACATTGAGGAGATTAATGACTGGATGAGACACAGTGTTCTCCAGCTAAACAAAAAACTAAACTGAGTTAATTGTCTTTGGAGCCAAAAATAAATAATCACAGGTCACCACAGAGCTTTAATCTGTACACCTAAAAACCACCAACTAGTCCAGAAAACTGGGTGCAGTGACTCAGACCTACATTTGGTAAAACACATCAAGACAACAACAAAGTCAGCCTACTATCACCTCCAGAACATAGCAGGTTAAAAGATCTGATGTCTAAGCAGGACCTGGAGAAACTAGTCCTGCATTCATCTTCAGTAGGTTTGATTGTTGTACCAGCATCTTCACAGGTCCACCTAAAACATCAGTTAGACAACTGCAGCTCATCCAGAACTCTGCTGCTCCAGTCCTCACTAAGACCAGAAAACTGGACCACATCAGTCCAGATCTGAGGTCTCTACACTGGCTGTCTGTCCGTCAGAGGACAGACTTTAAATTGATGCTGGTCTATGAAGCTCTGAATGGACCAGGACCATCAGTGGCCTCCTGACCCAGCATGAACCTTCCAGACCCCTCAGGTCATCTGGATCCAGTTTTTTATCAGTTCCTGGAGTCAGAACCAGACGTGGAGAAGCTTCCTGCAGCTTCTCTGCTCCACATGTCTGGAACAAACTCCCAGAAACCCTCAGATCAGCTGAAACAGTCAGTTTACTTAAGTCCAGGTTGAAGACACTTCAGCTGCATTTGAACAAAGACACAAATCTGCTGTTTTACTTTTAAGCTTAAGTTTCAAAACTTGATTACATCTTAACCACTGATTTTATCTATTGTTCTTTTTTCTTTCTTTCTTTTGTTTACATTTTAACGGATGCTTTTAATTTGTGGGATATTTTAATGTCTCTGTAAAGCACTTTGAATCATCTCGTTGAATTGTGCGATACAAATAAACGTGCGACGCCTTGCCTGTTATCATCCCACTAAAACATGTTTGTCAAGTGACTCTACAGGACATATGTTATAATATATATTTCATAAAATTTAGGTTGAATTTGAGCCTGCTAAAACGGTATATTTGTTTTATAGTATGGCTATTTGAAAATTAGGATTATGCAAGACAAACCATTTGGGGTGAGGTCCAAATTAAATGACTTGTTGAGATAACTGTTCAGGATTTATCAACACCAGCATGTTTGCATTTTAAAACATGAAACTTATATTGTGGTTATGCACGGCATCCACACAACTCAGGCAAAACCAGGCCTTGAAAACAGAACGTTTTAATGGCGTAGACTCGGTTTTCAGTTGTGCTGCAGATGCAGTAGAAAACCTATGGAAACAATGATGTTGTTCGAGTAGTTCACATCTGCTTCCTGATTCGTTCTTCTGGGTCACTATGTATCCATCCCTGATTTGGCAAACCATATCATATGACTATTCACTAGAAAATAAGACATATGTGCCTCAATGACAGTGCACAAAACAACGTGAATATGGAAATGAAAGAGTTTGTTAGTCTCCAACAAAGGTTATTTTCTGCAGAGCTTTCAGCCTGTGTTCACTGGTCGGTGCCTGCTTGTGTGAGCATGGATGGCTGTGTGATACGTGTTTACAGGGGTCTATTCAGGCAGAGATCTTTCCCAACGCCAATGAAGCCCTGTTTTCTTTTAAAATGGCATTTTACAATACAAGCAGACTAAAGTGGACATAGCCTCAATCTTCCTGAAATTTGGAAAGTGGAGTTAGTCCTCATTTATCCTTTTTCTGTCTTAGAGACAGCTGCAATGAACCTGTGATTGTGGGGGTGGAAAGGGTGGGTACCAAAGATTCACAAAAATGTTTTTAACAAAGAAAGAGGGGGAAACAAGGAGGAACAAAGAGATGTAGAGTCAGGGATACAAGCACAAGCGGCATGGCAACACATAGAAAGAGGAAGAAAAGAGTTACCCATAAGTAGCCGCCGTTTCACCCGCTTGTCCACATCAGCTACTGACGTGGCATTGAACTCAGAGCTCTCAATTGCAGCCTCATCTTTCTCTAAAACACAAGTGACAAGGGGACAAACAGTGAGCAGCAGGTTAATGAGAAGCCCAAATGACCAGACCTTCAGCCCCTCTTGGCGTTTGAGCAAAAAGCCAAAGCCAAGAAGCAAGAAGTGATGAAGAGATGGTAAAATCCCTGTTAGAGTGTTAATCCCCAAATGATGATAAATCCCCCAGAGCAAATCAAAATAACAAAACGAAATAAATGATCAGTATCAGTGGGGAACTTTTAAAATGAAGCAGTAGGTCGGCAAAAAGGTAGGGAGAAGAAGATGTATGTTCAGGGATTCAAACATGAAAATAGTTCTTAAAAATTATACATATACGGGAGTTTAGGGATGGCACGAGGTGAGAGTAAACATTAAACTAGATTTTGATTATGGTGGTGATGTTCCTGTTGCCGATGTCTTCCATATCAAACAGTCACACTTTGTCAGCAATGATTCCCTCATATCAGAACAGAGGAGGAAGAAGATCGAAGAGTAGGAACAAGAAACGTGTCTGACATTTCCAATACAAGCTGCTTTAAATGTAAGCAAAAGACATAAGCAAAGAAAACTGGCTATAACAAGAAACATTACAAAGGGTGATGCATAGGAGGAGCATGAGAGAGCAATTAGCATAGAGTAGGTGCTTGAAGAACTTGGAAATGACAAGATGAAGGAGAGGAAATAATAAAAACAGACGGAAAGGAGAAGGAAGAAAGGAAGTTCGGAGACAAAAGACAGTCCCATTATGGTTCAAAATGAGAAGAGGTTTCCACACTGAAAATGGGGTTGGATAACGTGTATAGGGAGGGCATGCACAGAGACAAGAAAGGAATAGCGGGTAGTCTGGGGGCAGCGCTGGTTGCCTGTTTGTCTATGGAACACATCACAACTGGCTTTAAGAGTCAACACTGGACAAAAACCACATTCCCAAAAGCTGGGCAGCGGGGGTGGAAGGAGAACAGTGAGCGGAGAAATCAAGGAAGGTTACACTGCTTGTACTATCAGATGAATGGTAAAGTAGCATGCACGTACTGCAGTAGGTATTTTGGTTCAATTATGGCACCGGGAAAGGTAGCCAGCGTTTCCGTGGGGCTGTTATTAACACTAGAACGTCCAGGATTTTTGACTCCCCCTCCAGAGGCTAGAGCGCAGCCAAAAGGCTGCCTTGCTTAAACTGAATAATTCAGCAGCCTGCGATTAGCCACCTTTCATATTTAAAATGCAGCGATACCTGCCTGATGGTCTGAATGAGGACTCTCCAACGGCCCATCTAGTCACATTCAATGCTCAGATCAGGGTGGGGGAGGTTTTCTCCTTCAAAAGAGCCTCCAAGCTCAGACAAACTGAGACTCCCAGTTAGTCAACTCAAGATGGCTAAACGGTACAAACACCGAGCAGACAATGTAGTGGGTTGAACTTATCGCTGCACCCACATGATGCATAGATTTGCTTGTTTGTACATTTGTTTTGTACATTGTTTGTAAATTTCATTACAGTGTTATGCATATAAAGACGTATTGTTTGAGTCTTGTGCATGAACAATAAATCAAAGCGATGCATGGAAGTTTTCTGCTTCAAAAGAGCCTCCAAGCTGTGACAAACTTAGACTCCCAAATTTTACAACACCGAGCAGACTCTGAAGATGATCCTGGATCAACCACTGAGCCACCATGCCCCCCCATTTAGAAACAATCAGAATCTATTTGAAACATTTTTAATTTAGTTTCATGTTTTCAAAGTTGAACTACATTAGAAAGTTGAAATATGAAGGAACTGAAAGATCTGACAAAATGTCAAAAATGTTCCATTCACTTTCAATGGGACAGAAATTTCCCAAAAAGTTGAAAAGTTCTATAATATTAAAATTAAAAATAAAGAGGTGAAACAACATATATCTTTGCATAGATTTTTTTAAAACTTCCTGGAAGT